>BLXT01000617.1:30017-44968 GCA_019648995.1 Plakobranchus ocellatus | reverse complement strand
TAGAAGCGACAAAGGACAGGAAAAAGTGGAGGACCATGATCGCCAACGCTGTAAAGCAAGGCACCTGATGATGATGATGAATTTCAGATCAATCCTTGCAAAAAGAGATTCATAACGCTATTGCCAGAATAAAGATCATAATCTCATACATATCTTAGTTTTGATGCCTTGTCAAGTTATGAAGGAGAAAAAGCTACAACCCCCCCCCCAAAAAAAAAACAGGCTGTTAGAATTCCAAGCATCAGCATCCGTTAGAGTATTACATGCCTCACACACAAAGAGACATTGAGACTAAATTTTTAAGTTGTAGTATAGTTTAACTAATCCAACTTACCAAAATGAATTTTACAGCAATCAATCTTTTCTCAAGCACTAAATCAGAGCTTCTGAACATCAGTCTATTGAGGACATCAGTGTTGACCCAGAAGTGACTGGACTAAAGTATAAGGCTAGCTGGCAGGAAAAACAAAACAGACTTCAAAATAAAATACAATGTCATTTGATTTCATGATGAAAGTGAGACTATATTGATAGACTTGATTTTGCAATTTCAATTTTTGACACTAGTCAATACGGCCATAATGGATTTTTTTCTTTTAAGAATTTTTAATAAGTGTGGCACATATTTTTTTTTACATCAGTTTTAACAGAATTACATTTTAATACCTGCTTATATGGGATCTTAAAATTTAGTATTCCAAGAGAACAAAATTAGTAATGCAGACCTAAAATTAGTGACTAAAAATAGCAAAAACACATACTTACTGACATTATTGAGCCTTCTCAGCAAGTATCATACCAGATAAACAGTCTATATTTACAGCTTTAATACATTGTGTACAGTTTCCAATAAGAAGGAGGATTAGGCTACTACCCTTATAATGCTCAGAGATTTCAATAAACGGCATTGCAATTTCCTGTGGCAGTTTTCAATGATAGTAAAAAAAAAATAAGAAAAAAAAAAAAAAAAAGACAAAAATTAAGTTTCAGCAAAATTCATAAAAACATGGAACCTTTTTGGTATTTTCGTAATTTGGTCCATTTTTTGTGATGATTGTGAACTTTTTGTAATACTAGGCAAATATGCATTTTTTAAACCAATGTTTGAAAAGATAGTAAAGCAAGATATTTTATATCAATCTAACTGTTATGTTGGCAAAGGGGTAACGATTTGATCTAACCTCTCTATGCCTTTACACTTTTTCCTCCCATTTTTGCAAGTTTACAGACTGATATTTCTGGGAATATCCTTGCGTTTCTTCCCGGCTAGGGAGCAATTATATATGATGCTTTTGGTTGTCAAGTTTCTTATGCACAAAAATTGGACATTTATACACCCAAAAAATGCAGTTTTGGCAATTCATACAAATGATATGACTAGATCTAAAAAGACAAAAAAGCCCCCTTTTAAAATGTAATTAATTCAACCATATTTCAAACATCAGAAGTAAACCATGTACATTAGCCTTCACAAGCAAACATTGTCCTTAACACTCTCCAGTTGCCTAAACAACATATGACTGAACTTTATTAATGCATCTGGTAAAGATGAAAAAAAAAAAGAGGAAACACAAAAGCATACACCAGACATGCCTACCCTTAAAAAAACTGTTCAGGAACATCAAGAGCAAAAATGCGGAACAAACCTGAATATGACTGAACTGATGCTGGCTGAACAAAAAAAAAAAAANNAAATGAAAGCGCTCAATTTTATAAAGTTCCAATTTAAAAAAAAAAAAAAAAAAAGAAGTGCCTTAGGACGGGGAAGAGTGTAGAGGAAATAAGTTCCTGTCTAAATCAGAGCAAACACAACGTCATCGTGCCTAACAGTAACATATAGCCTCCGTAATTGTAATCTGCTTAACTTGATGTTGAGCAAATCGACCCTAAATTAACTTAGAAAAACTGTCCTTAAATTTTATTTCTACTCGTACTGCAATGAGATGTTTAATTGTGGGTCACTGATTTCATTGTTGCATTTAAATTCAATTTTACTAGCTTTCCTCAGTTCGAAAATAAGTACATGAAACAATCCCCTTTTCTATCCCTGAAACGCAGAATGCCTCTATGCATTCTTTTCAAATGCAATGCTGTCGTCTTTTGAGAATGAGAACTTTGATGTAAAGAAATTTCCTTTTGGACACTTTGAAGAGAGGTAGACTCATCACAGAAACACAGGCCTGGTTCATTGAATAGTACTTTTTTTTAGTAGGCTCTAGATCTACAGCCTTCTAGAGATAGTTCATAATTATCACAAAACTGGCAATCGCTTGAGCCTAGTGCCAATCAGAAGTCTCGCGCCAAGCCTTGAAGTTCCATGATATCATCGCGTACAAAGCACTAGATTACGCTAACTTTTTAAGACTTGTATAAAGACATTATGTGTATAGTCTAAAAGAACAAATCAAAAGTGTAACCAGGTTTAACTTGGAGTTGACTATGACAGATCAAAAAAGGGGGAAAAAACTTTATTTCAAAAGTTCATTTCTATTAAAATTGCAATTCTGCCACGATGATTCTCCTAATTTGAGGTCGCTGATTTCGAATTTGCCATTAGAATTTTTGCACTTGCTTTCCTCGCAAAGATATGTCAGCTGAGTGTCGTCACAATGCCAACAACCGACCATCAATGCGTCATTTGTCAGTAATAGGCAGACTGCAGACTAGGAATGACATACCTCTATGCACTGCACCAATTCATTTTCTCAACCTCACATCCAAGCCTCTTCAGCATGCAAGATGCATGCACGATGACTGAGGTTTTTTTTGTTTTGATTTGTTTCTTTGTTTTTATGAAAAAGAAAAGTTCTAGCCAAAAGCACCATATACATGTAAAAAGTTTGAAGTTTGTTGCAGTGTTAGCGCTGTTAAATTTTTTTCGTACTTTCTTTATGTTTCTTAAGCTTTTCGCACTACTTATGCAAAAAAGCGCTGCTAAAAGTACACAAGGTTTATTTCAAAATGTACAGTCAATCACAAATTGACAAATTCCGGATTTTGTGATAAAAATGTGGATTTTCGGAGCCCGGGTCATTTTCAGGCAGAATTCTGGAACGAATCCAGAATTTCTGGAATGGTAGGCATGTCTGATGCACACTTAAGCAGCTGCAAAACTGTATAATTACATCTACACTGAGATCACAAGATCTGCTTGATTTCAGAACTGATTATTGATCAATTTTCCAAGATTTCTTCACAGGTTAGCTGAAGCATTAGGCTTTTTCAGGCCCCCTACAATTGCTACAACCTGAAATCACCCTGGTGCTGGATATCAGTATTACCTAATTTAAGACTTACTATTTTGGCTTGTGAAGTCGAGTCAAGTGATAGATCATGATGAACAGTGTTATACATCTCAACTGGCCGTAAGTGATGCCTGAAGAAATAAGTAATATCACAACATATGTGATGTACCTTTTGCTCCATACAACAGCTGAGGTGAGAAACAAAAATGCAAAATTATGTAATGCATAGCCAAAACTACCTTTTAATCATTACCATGCATTATAAGAAAGGGGTATTGCTGGCAAACAGCATTTGCACTGAACCCAAGTAAAAATTATGCACAATTCATGGAGACTTGGATTAAATGCTTCATTGAAATTCCTGCTAAACATTTTGGACTTTATCCTTACTAAGGTGGACTAAAATATTGTTCATTATATGTCATTGAATAAGTCTTATCAATTTTATATGATGTCTATAGAAGTAGACTTCATTGTATAATTGATTCAGAGGCTCAATTTAAACAAAGATTTTAAACTGAAATGAAAAGCTCTTCTCTACATTTTATGGAAGTCATTTACTCCTCTTTTTGACATCATGCCGCCTTTAGTATCAGAGAGAAAAAGGTTAAAGTGTAGTTCAACAGAATTTTTTTTTTTTTAGTTTATTCCTCAACCTTGCTTTAATAACAGTTGAAATAAATATGATGCAGATGAGTTTAACAATTTGAGTTCAGTAGAAATCATGGATTTAAATCAGAATATATTTTACTACAGTTATTTAAGGATCGTATAATATACATAATAAGGGATGTAAGAAACTTGAATCAAGATAGTTTCACTGGAGTAAACTAAGCTAGGAAATTAAACTTTAGATTTGTAGACAAAAAATTAACCCATGTGAAGCAACATTATTGTAATAGATATCTGTTTCATTAAAACTAAAATACATCTACAAGTCTTAACTCAACTAATTAAAGCTGATTATAGATTTGCAGACAAAGGTTAATCAATGTGCTGCAATACTGCTATATACCTGTTCTGTTAAAAGCTAGGATAAATCTGTATATCTTAAAGAATTTAACACCATTTTGTTTAACAGCCTTCACAAAATGAGCAGACTTGAGAAATGCAAAAAACAGTTTATCAATATACCTCTACAGGATATATTGGATATGAGCCTTTGCCAACATGTAAGTATTTTTTTAATCTCATAAGATTTGCTCCTATTGCTTAAAAAAAAATAATTCATATTATAATTTGTTTACATTGTGGCTGTGGCTGATATGAAAGTTAACCTGTAGGATCAGACTCTTAGGCCTAGGTTAAACTGATAAAGCCACATTTTTGGTTTGTTGATTAAATTATGCCAATTTTGAAATAGATTGTATCAAAATGTTACTAGCTAGACCTCTAAATTTAATGATAGCCTGAAATAAACACATCGAGCAATATGTGTTAGCATCGTCATAAGTTAATGCCTCAATTACTATTGGCTTCATTAACAATAACCAAAGTTGCCTTTATATTTTTGTCTAAAAATATTGGTTTCAAACATATGTAATCATTTCATGAGGCTACTTCAGTTCCTTCTAAAAGCCTCCAAACAATTTTATGGAGGCTTGGAACAGATTTGAAATTATAACCTTTCTTAACTCTTAAACCGTTACGTTTTTTTTTCTCATAGAAAGCAGTCAGATAGGATGAATAGTTAAAAATCTAAAGGAAGTGATCCCGGGACAGATAAAGTAGTTTCGGAATAATTTGGTCGGTCTAAAATTCAAAACAAGTTAACAGAAACAGAACAAACCCATTGGATGCTGGCAGCGTCCAGTACTGTGAATCTTTCAAACTATTGGACACTCCTATCGTCCAGCACCGGTTTACGAGTTAATTTGGCCCAGATACAGATTTAGAGACTAGATCTAAATCAAAGCATGTCAACATGTTCTTTGCTGAAGGGCAATATTTATATGGACCAAAAAACCAAATGAAGTAGGGTGTGCACTAAAAAAAGTTTCTAGCCCGACATAAAATTGTATAAAGTGCAAAACCTATTGAATTATTTATTGTTGCTCAATATCATGTGGTTCATTCTGATAACACCCACTTGGGGTCTTGGAATGGTGAAAAAATCTGTGTTGTTGAAAATATTTTACAACTAGACTAAATCTTAATTTTAGTGATACTTTTGTTAATCTGGCGACCAAATTCATATGTTCGCTTGGTATATCATCAAGCAAGATCTAACTCTCTTTCATTTCCAAACATACTTTCACAAGAGTACTACGCTTATGAGTCAAATTGATAACAAATGTTGAAGTTTATACTGAATGCTGAAGAGAATTTTCAGGCAACCAATAGATATTGCCCCTCCCCCCCAAAAAAATCAACAAAAAAAAAACTGTGTCATCTTGTGTGAAACTAGTGTGATTTTTTGAGAAAAAAATTGCAAATGAGTAGCCTAAGAATAAAAAAGAACTATTTCTTCAATAAAATTGATTCTGTGCCTAATTTTATCTTTTAACCTTAGTAATTCCACAATTTCAATAACAGGTAAATCCTTTTTTTTTAAAGTAATGATGATGGCGACATACTTCCAGACTTTTTACTTTTTCTACACACTTTTTTGTGAAAGTAATTAATTTAGTGTAAATTTAAATAAATTTGTCTAAAAAGCAATCTTGCACTTTTCTTTGCTCAATTCTTGAAAATGTTTTGTGTGTTATGTTTCCAAATAATTTCATGTTCTCCCCTATTCTGTCGTAGCAAAGTAAATTAAAGAGCAATATCATCAGTGTAGAATCAGAGTTAAGCTTCTCATTTTGCTACTGTAGGATTATTGTCCATTTCTCATCTAAGAGAGTCTTCTTGCTCTGTGAAAACTAGTTTTACATCAAGTAGATATAGACTGAAGATATACTAAGCCCGGTTTGAAGGCAACAATTGGAAGGATGAATGACGAGGTGATGGATAGACTGATCACACTAACTCGGGCTTGCAGACAACTGTTCGAAGTCAGCCGCCTTGAAGTGCTGCATGTTGCATTCTTTCCTTCAAGGCGGATGAAACCTGAGCGGTAATGACTCTTAGCCTCAAGCGGAGCATGAATTAATAAAACCTCAAACATCAAAATACACATTTAATTTTTTTTTTAGCTTAAATTTGTGAAAAAACGCCAGTTGCGAGGAATTTACGATTTTTTGCGTAATTTAAAAAAAAAAAAAATTCTTGTTGTCTTTTACCAACACAACACAATTCACGAGTATCTTATGTATCAAGGAAAACCTATTTCTAGGTTTCTGTTTCATTCCAACTTTACCACTGTACCGTGCCAGTTAATTTACACAGTTTAATATTTTTCCAGGCAATTAAATAAGTTCTGGTTAGATCTACGTTTTTATTGTATTCTTACTTTTCAACAAATGGCTTTATTTCCACCAAATAAAGAAGAAGCCCTCATCCACACAGTTGAATCTCGTCACCATTTTGTCAAATGAGGCCAGTCCCTCGTTGCACGCTTGCTTATACTGAAGACAACAAATGACGGGCACAGTATAGTTAAATTTTTGTATCCGTCAGTTATCTTCAATTTGCTGGCAGTAGATGGACAGAGCAGTACATCTGCAGCCATAAGCATCTTCAATGAAGCAATGACAATTTTCTACCCAAAACTTCATTTTTAAGCTTAAGTGACACAATTTATATGCCCACCTTTCGGCAAATGCTCATATCTGTTCAGTTACAACTATGGTGTTACCTATCTCCTGTGAATATCTGCTTCATTCAGATAATCACATCGTCGAGGTCAGCCTTATAGTCAGATACTTGAACCACTGCTGGAGCATCAACCAGGAATGCTGGTCACACAAGCACCAGCATGAGGATGCTGCTTCGCCCACCACACCTCTGACTGTGCTCGGAAAAAAAAACAAAAAAACATGATTTTATAAACGTCTCTAAAATATTATAGATAATATCATTGGGAATGCTAAATTTTGAGAAAATCAGAATATGTGTAGTGGTCTGACAAAATGAGTTGAGGTGTGGGTCTACTTCACTGAAATTAACTCAAAAAATTAAAGTTAAAAAGTAAATATGCTTTATTTATATTTATAGAAAGCCTTTTGCATTTCTATAGCAAGTTTTCCACACAGAGCAGAGGTGAGTAGTTTTCATCCTTCTAGACAATGGTTTTCATTTAAAGTCAATCATGCAAAACCACAACTTCGTCAGACTGCTACACGTACAAACAATAGTGAAGAATTTTTTTTTTTTTTTTGACAAAAACCCTCACCTAAAAAGGTGATCAGAGTTTCAATAGAAATGAGAATTTCATTAAATCCTTAGTATTATATATCAAAATTAGATTTTCTTTCGTTTTCGCAATTTAGAATCAAAGGCAAACATATCCAATCATGACAAAAATTGATTATTTTGTTTGCATTCAAATTCGACATAAATGAGAGCATAAAATTCAACAATACCATTTTGGCTTTACAAAAAAAAATTTTTCACAAGAATTACAATTTTCTTTTTTTTTTTTGGAGGATCTAATAGGCAAAGGGCAAAAGATATATGGCAAAAGTAGATGCCAAAAGAGTAGAGCCTATAAGTAAAGTGCCCCACTTTCCCAGTTTGATGAAGAAAGATCAAATTATTCCTTAACCATCCCCAACACGTCATATGAATTCATATTGATTAAATTGTGAATCATACACTTGTCTAAACAAATAAATATTTACTATTATTTACAAATTTCTTTTCTCTGCATTTTATTTCAATCTGTTTAAAACAATAAATTGACGACATCTGTGAGAAGAAAAAAGAAACAAAAAAAAAAATGAAGACAGGTAGTTTGCTTTGACCTTGAACTTAAAAAACATAGGACTCAGGCTAGTCTTTTTTTTTTAACAACAAGCATTATGCACAGCGTCGCATTTCGCCTTAAAAACTACATTTTAGTTCACGCGGCCGAGCCAAGCAGCCCTTAAAACTCCTGTGAACTTAGGCAACTGAGACTTTGTTATAATGCACCGGCCGCACCTGGGGTCATCAATCAGAGTCGGTACCAGGCAGGTACCTGAACGGAGATAATAGCAGTGTGCACACACTAGCGCAATGGCCCGCCGCAATTTTGTAATAAAATAGAAAATTCTCCTTCTTCATACCACAATATCTTCAAAACTACTAATAGTATCAACATGGCTGTTTTTGGAATTATTTTCTTTACATCTTGTGTAAAACCCGATCGTACGATGGGAATCCTATCATAATATCTGAGAGTGTGATAAACGCATTTCTGAAGCCTTTATATCATGAAATATTTTTATCATTAATTCCGACTAGTTCGATTTAAATGTTAATTATTAAAAAACAGAACGTGCAATTTTCTTTTTAAAATATGCTTTCAAATCTATGAAAACCATAAATTTGAGTGATTTAAGTTTTTTTACGTTAGATGTGTTAATAAAGTTACAACTTTCATTTATTTTACCCCTATTCCATTCAGATATACTGTATTCATTACACTGTAGACATAGAGGTAGATAGTGTTAGCCCTCCTTACCATCACATTTTACTAGGAATCGTTTTAAAACAATGTAAATTGTTAGAGGACGCAGCACGCATTTTAGACATATAAATAGCAACAAAAAGACACAAGTTCCTGACGCCTTTGGGGCAAACTTTGAACAGACCTCACAGAAACAATCGTCAAACAAACACGAACTCTCACAAGCAATCCGTTCCTCATTGACAAATCATGCACCATCCAGATATTATTTAACGACCTTAACAATGCTTCCTCTTCTGTACTGTTCACAACGCCATATCTAACACAAAACCTATAGATCCCAGCTTTTTAACAGACATACAAGCACCAATAGAAAATTACATGTCAATTTACAGAAGAATGTTTCCTCACAAAATCATTCCAAAACAACATTTACTTTAGAAACACTGCATTGGACACATTAAAAAATACATGTTCGGACTAGGCCTTCCTCGGGAGCAGGGAACAGAAAAAAGCCACCAAATGATCGCACACATAGAAAAACATCGAGCACATGGCTTTACAATCATCTTTAAAAGAAACTATACCACATATTAACAACACACCCTCTACAAATCGCACCTGCTCTCCGAGGGCAAGACAATAACTGTGATATACTTAATATTTATTAAGCTATGATAATTATTTGTATATCATAATTTCATATTCTATTTGTTTTATTTTAAAATAGACGTATTTGGATTATCAAGTAACAAAATCATTCACATATCGCTATACAAGTGATAATTACAACCCGTTATCGGCACTATAAAGAGTTAGCCTGGTTATGAATGGTGCTGGCAAAATTAGCAGTGATAATGATATATGAACAATCGGCTCTCCTGTAAAAAGTTTTCCATCTAACCTAATGAAACTTGGTGAGTGCAAAGTAAACTATATATATTTATCTTTGTCTTAAACTTTCAAAACAATTGAACGTTCTTGTTTTCTTTAAAAGGGCTCTAAATGCATGCCCTTTATATATATTTATAATGCAATTAATACTCTATTTTATAATCTCATTGCACAATAGCTATTTGAGGTATTGTTTTCATTCTTTCTCATGCATTATCTTTGTCTTGTGTGTTTTTATATGTATAAAAAATTAGAGAACGTACTCTATTTATCCTCTCTTGTTCTACGATATCACAAAAACAAGCGTATAAAATTAATAAAACAGTGCCTGCATCGCGCTCGCCGGGACAACCTGACTTGACCTTTACCTGGCGGGGTCAGGTTACCGACCCAGCGCGGGCCGACTGAACTAAAAGAGCAATAATGCTACGCTTTGTATGTCTGATAAGAATACCCAAAACCAGACCTCTTTTGTTAATAAATCAATAAATCCACTGCATATTTTTCCAAGAGGCAGAGGTCACCTGCTAGCAGCATGCAGCTTGTCACTCTAAAAAAACAAGAGCAAAAAGTGTCAGTTGATAGGGAATTTTAAAAAAAGTGTGTCTCTTTCACTCTTTGAAAAGGCACTTTTAATTAAAATAATCAGGCTTTTAAAAGTTTTATCAAATGTGGAGGAAGGGCAGCCGCTCACATGTAATTTAGATTCAATTTGCTCAATATCCTCTTATGACAGAAAAAAAAGAAGAAACACCAGCATACTAACACCGGTAACTGCAAAGTTTTGGTTGATCAGCTACAATTCATCAATGAATTATTAGATCAATACAAGAAAGCAGATGCACGGTAAATGCATCGCTTTTTGGATTATTTTAAAACATTTGTTGTAAATTATGTGCCAAAGCGGCAAAGTGAATTTTAATTTTCAAATAAGCTCACTCTAGATACTGAGGCTAAAAATCAATTTCAAAAATTGTTTCCCTCAGCGATTACGATGAACCTAAAGTGGCATAGAAGCCTGGCTACCAATTTTATCTCTGTGACAACTAGCAAGGCTTAAGCCCGCAAACGAATTCAATGCTAATTTGCAAAGCCTTATTTGGGTTTTATCATGCTCCTTTATTATTTATAGTGGTCATTCAGCGCCATTCTCATGATCCTTTGGGGTTCTTATTCATGTCTACTATATGCCTACAACCTAGTGTGAGAGCTTACTTTTGTTTGATTACTGAAAATACATTATTGAAAGCTTAAAAATAGATCTGCAATGAAACGGACCATTCATTGTGCACTTAATACAAAATCTATAGACAGAAGGATAATGATAACAGCATCATTTAATTTTTTTAGTTCATCAGAACATTACTTCAACCATTTCGTCATCATCACTTTCATTGCTATCACTACCTTCATCGTGCACACCTACACCACAACAATCCTAAGTAAAGGCATACAAAACAATCAATACTGTACCAGACATTAAGGGTTTTCAAGCATTTTTTTCTTTGTCAAACACTCTATATTTAAGGAAATGTTTTTTGGTTTTTTTTTCTATACAACAGACAACTCAAAAAATTGATATAGGATGTATGCAAAAGACAAGGACACTAAATTAGTACCAAATCTACATTTTTGTAGCTTTGTTTCCACGCAACCACACAAGCAGTATAGTTATAAGTATACTAGCCCATATTGAATGCTGTTTTTAACGCTAGGCCTACTAGTACTAGACTTACATCTAAACATCAGCACAAGAAAAACAGGATCTAATAAACCCAATGCAATATCTCTAAAAACTTATAAAAATGTGTAGACCAAGGGCCTAAAAAAGATTACAGATAATCAATAAAAAGCGCTTTTACTCAGTAAAAGACTTTCAAAGGCAATTTACGCTCAACATTTTCAGCGCCTCCTTTGCAGGTGAATCAGTTGGCTTAAATTAAATAGACAGGCTTATAAATGATACAGGCCTAATTATATTGCACACATATGTGACTATGTCAACAATCAATCAGTTTTTTTCACTTTACAAAAGTGTGAATTGCAAACAGCTCATGACGCACAATATGTACAATAACAGAGAAGTACAGTGAAGGTTAAATGGCTAGATCTAGATACTCCTATGGTAAATTGGTCTTTTTTGGACAGCAAGTCTTTTACCTGCCCTTGTGCTTAGTACATCTTCATCTAACACTGGATTTCTAGATTTCTAGTAGATCACCTTGCACTTAGATCTAGATCGATCTGCATATAAATCTACTAGATCTAGATCTAAATGGTAAATAAATTCACCTTTTAAAAAACCTGAGTCAGGTGTGTGCTAGATATGGATATGTGCTAGTCATGAGTCTCAATGGAGAGTGATGAAATCAAAGAATGTTTAATTCAAGACCACACTAGAATTGATCTAGATCTAGATTCTAGATCTAGAAATCTAGAATTTAGATTAGAATCTGGGACTACTGATAATTTTTTAAATGCCGAATCCAAAGCAACAAATTTTCACACAAAATCTACACAATTTGACACTTTTTTCGTTTGCTCCTATCGGATAATATAGCTAGATCTAGAATCTCTAGGCCTATATAAAAAGTCGGGATGGGAACAAACGAAAAAGCGCCGATATAATCTAGATCTAGATCTAGAGTTTACATCTAGATCTAGATTTAGATCTGGATTTTCTTTCCTAATATGCATTCATGCTTACTCTTAAGATTGAAAGTCTTGCCGGCCAGTCTTCATCAATTTTTTCAACATTATTTGCACGTAAATACACCGACGACACAGTATTAACAGCGGACTCGGAAGAGAAATTACAAGAACTTCTCAACAAAGTAGTGGAAGAAAGCAAAAACAAAGGACTTGAACTAAACAGCAAGAAAACAGAATCAATGATAATAACGAGGAAAACATCAATACCAAAATGTGAAATCAAGATCGAAGAAAACACCATAAAACAAGCCAACTCATTCAAATACCTTGGAACACAGATAACATCGGATGGTAGGAACCACCAAGAGATAAAAAGTAGAATTGCTCAAGCGAAAGCCTCATTCCAGCAAATGAAATCCATTATGACAAACATAAAGATATCAATAGCAGTGAGAAAAAGACTCCTAGAGACATTTATAGAATCGGTGCTACTCTATGGTTGTGAGACATGGACAATTGACGAGCGAATGAAAAGTTCCTTGGAGGCAACAGAGATGTGGTTTTTAAGAAGAATGATGAAAATACCATGGACAGCGAAGAAAACAAATGAAGAAGTCCTAACAGAAGCACAAACCACAAGACAATTAATGAACAAAATACGTAAAAGACAGGCAAAATTTGTTGGTCATGTCATAAGAAGAAACCAACTAGAACATTTGGTGACAACAGGAAAATTTGATGGAAAAAGAGGCAGAGGAAGACCAAGAGAAAAGATGTTGGACAGCCTGGCGGACTGGATGAATATTGAGAAACCATCTGAGATGATCAGAAAGATGAGCTGTAGAGATGGTTGGAGGTCCATGATCGCCCACGCCAGCCGGCATGGCACCTGAAGAAGAAGAAATACACCGCCTTCTTTTCGTGAGATTATGGGCTAGGCTCTAGATCGCATTGAGACACTACTCACTAGTTGATGTGAACTGTGCTTTCCAACTCCAATGATTCGCAGACGATTGCCGGTCTGCTGCGCAAATTGAGCGAAGCGCCTTTACAGACGATGATCCAAGGCCATCTTGACCTAGAGGAGGAGAACAACCAGAGAGGGTAAAACATCGATGGTAAAAACACTCAATGAGAACAACAGTTTTCGTCGTAAGGAAAAAGTATCGCTAAATTAAACTCTTCAATTGGGCTCTGATCAAGGCAATCCGAGTCTGAGCCTAGGTTCTGCTACATCTAGGCCTACTATCCCATGGTAAATTACCAGGATTAATGGATTAATGGTTTTACAATTTAAGTGATAACATAGCTCTAAATGATGGAAATATTTTCCTGCGGGTCTTTCTAGGCCTTTAAAGAGATTTAATTCATATAAATAATCATATTTGGATATCATAAAATGGCTGTCAAGCTAAAAACAATTAACCAGGCATCAGTCTGCCAATCAGTAAAGCTACGCTACTAAAACTTCTGGGATTCAGAATGGGGTCTAATTCTTTGGGACAAAGAAAAAAAATTCTTACAGGATCGTTCACAAATAACGAATGTGTTGGTAAAAGGCACTTAGTGGTATTATTCTATAAAATTACAATAAAATTTTAAGATCTGCCACAAAAAATTGGTATCTTATGAAGTGTGTTTTTATACGATACTTAAGTGTATTTTAAAACAGCAAATAATACTGTGTTTTATAAACATTTTGAGACTTAACAAGAATGGTCAGTGCTATGATATTATATAAATCTTCCTTTCAGATATTCCATGTGTTTTTCAAAGCCAACATGTATATGGAACACGGAGAAGATCAACGAGGTCGTATAGGTTTGACCTCAGAATAGCAAAAGCAATTGCAATATATTGAACTCGTCTTGCATCATTCTAAAAACAGGCTGGCATCAGCGATTTGTTACAGCTTGTTCACACCCCAGACGCCCGTCCGTCAAAATGCATCCGCGTTCAACCCGCAGTAAAGTCTGGCTGGGTAGGGGGGGGGGTCCTATTGCGCAGGGCGTAACGGCTCGATGCGCCCGTCTCTCTACTGTCAAATTGTATACCGGTACTAGGCTAGATCTAGAAGTGGAACTAAGCCTAGCAAGCACACAATAGTACCCTGAGCATAGACTGAATATTTAAGTTGAGTGTTTTTTTGTTTTTTTTAAATCAAATAGATCTAGATCTAGATTTTCGGCCTAAACTACTGATTAATAAACTGCAAAAATAAAGGAAGAAAAAATAAATATGATTATGCAGGCACCTATAGAACAAAATACAAAAAAAAGAAATGGGGGAGGAAAGAAGACACAGAAATAAAGAAAAGAGGGATTTAAAAAAAAAAAAAAAAAGGTAAAAACTTTCTAATTCAACAACAATGTACGAATGAACATAGATTCAGAATGCCTTCTGTCGGCCTTCCGTTGTTTAGTTGGCTGTCGACTTCACTTGGGCCATAATTTCGACTTCAAACGGGCATCTCGACCCCGACATTAGCGCACGAGGAGAGCTGCCCCTGTCCGCATAAGTGAACTTGTGAGACTATAAATCAAACAAAAAAAGCCTGCAGACACAGAACTGTGCTCTAGTCTCATTTTGAGGCAGACATTACATCACGTCTGCGAACATTGCACAATTGTCGAAGACTGTAAATTACAAAAAAGTAACACCCCCCC
>BLXT01000616.1:636339-646902 GCA_019648995.1 Plakobranchus ocellatus | reverse complement strand
GTAGTAGTAGTAGTAGTAGTAGTAGTAGTAGTGGTAGAAGTACTAGTGGTAGTAGTAGTAGTAGTAGTAGTAGTAGTAGTAGTAGTAGTAGTAGTAGTAGTAGTAGTAGTAGTAGTAGTAGTACTAGTAGTGGTAGTAGCAGTAGTAGCAAAAGTTTCAATTAAAATGGAAAACAATTTCACAAAAGCAAAGTTAATATCCACGATACTTTAGATCTATAAGCTCACTCACATCGGAGCTCTCTCTCTCTCTCTCTCTCTCTCTCTCTCTCTCTCTCTCTCTCTCTCTCTCTCCCAGTGATCTCACGAAAAGTTGTACAGTCATCCTTTTATACAAATTGTCCATAGCTCATAATATAAAATATTAGTTCAGCAGTGCGTAAACTAATTAGTTAAGATAGCACAAATAACTCATTCTAGGATCTACCGCCTAAAGTAATCCAGGATAGCTAAGAAATTGATTAATCAAATACTCTCATCTATCACCTTCCTATTACACAAACATTACTCAGAGCTTTTCAGTCATAGCGGAAGCCTATTTGTCATTCGGTAACAATTAAGCAGCTTCATGTAAATAATTTTTTCACACCTTTAAAGACCTTCTCGAAATCCCTAGATCTAAAAAAAATATGCAAAGCTAAAAAAAGAACTGTTACAGTAAAATAAACACAGCCGGGTCGAATTAGAAAAGTAGTAAATATCACAAATGAACAAGGCTAGATCAAAAGATCAGCCTTACCGAGCCTAGCTCTAGAGTCAACTCGCTCATGACATCAAAATTTGTCTTATACGCCTCTACTTAATAATTTTACATCACGCACAACGCACACAAATGTTAATTTGGTTAACAGATGTCATTTATTTTCACGTGCTGTTAACATATTTACAAAGGTACAGCTATATGCGTAGTTCAAGCTTTAATCGTCGGTATTAATTACACAAGCCTTTAACAATCGTTCGCCATACATGCCATTCTCTTCACATTTTGTGATGAAATACAAATTAGAAAACCATTCATTGATACAGAATGATTATTAGCATCAAGCAGTAGGAAAATATTACAATAAACAAGTGAAGAATTTTAAAATGGTTTCACAATTACTTGGCATGATGAACATAATAATATAAAGCAAATCCACCATACAACATTGAGTATTTAAGTCACACTGGGCGGTGTTAAACAGTGCAAGTTACACAATAACTGAACTCGACTTAAGAAATCAGCACCAATATGCTCGCTATCTTAAATGTAGTCGGCATTGAAAATAAATATTGTAATAATAAAGCCCATTTCAATATCTATGATTTTCAAACTTTGCTGCATTCAAGGTGCCATAATCTGTCTGCAGAGTTAACTCTTCACCGTAAGGACACAACACAATACAAATCTTTTAATTCCCCAAATATTAGCTTTTTAATATCTTAATATCTTCTCGCCACCGAGGTCAAATTAGATGCATCCATTCTGAGGACAAACCTAGATCCGACGTCGGGCAGGTGGAGGGCTAGTCCAGACGTCACTGCCATTTTTAAGGATGAAAAGCTTTCTCTAGAGAATTATCCCACGTTTCCGGGTTTGGTTGCTTTTTACACATCAAATAAAATAAAGGTGCCAGAATTGCTACATAGTTAGGAATAAATTATTTGTAGCAATTTACTAAACCTTCAAATTAACTAACCTCCTTTTTGGTCTTGGTTCTTGTCGAAGCCCGGACTTTTTCCACGTTCTCGTCCTGACAGCTGATTGCTTCCTCTGTAAGCCGACGACCAATTAAGTGAATCGCCCTTGCCCAAATACGCACTTTGCTGGTTTCACGGGAAAGTTCGCTTTCTGCAGGCACAACAAGAGCTCTCTCAGAGTCCTCACTTGGTCGTCCCATGTTGGAGATAACAGGCTGTCACAAACAAGAAATATTAGATATTTTTACTAGCTAAAAAAAGGCAGGGGAGCTCAGAAGAGCACTATGAACGGCTTATCTCTTAAATCTGGATGGCACGGGCTGCAACAGGTGGTGAGATAATCTTTAAGCTTCGCCTCTTTAAGAGCATGAACTATGATCTGTGCTTCAAAAGACTAACTAGAGCTGCTAGATGCTTTTCTCAACACAATCAAGTTTGATTCTAGAGCGGCTCTACATTCTCGACGGCTTCACTATGAAAATGGGGAAAAGTGAGTATCTAAGCCACGTTTTGTTATATGGTATGCTGAAAAGTATTCCGAAGCCATCGGAGATCAAAACGTAGCGCTTGGAGCTCTTTGTAAGCTTGTAACCTTATCACAACGCTGATTTTGTTCCTGACCATTTTTCATCACCTCTTTAGCGAAGCTGAAACCTAAAAATCTCCTTCAGTCCATAAACAGAAGAGTCAGCGATTTATCTATCAAATTGAAAAATAAATAATTAAATAGCAAACAATAGATTTTTATTGAAGGGGACAGCGTGCCATCCAAGGATTGCTGGTGTTGCTTTGCCGAGCGTCATTTTCAGCAAACTATTCAAATCTCTGCCATGGGAAGCATGCAAACTTCTAAGGAAGTATAGAGCCCACATCACTGACATCAGTTTAACGGAATTATCATTATCTATCTAAATATTTCTCTCTTTCTCTCTGACTTCCCCTCCCTTCCCACTCTCTCTCTCTCTCTCTCTCTCTCTCTCTCTCTCTCTCTCTCTTTTATCTATCTACCTACCTGCACAGTCTGCAAGACACTATATTTGAGAGCCACCAAAGAGCACAAAACTGATCCGACAACGGCAGTACTTAGCTGTAGCTGTCAAAAAATCTCTACCAGTGTCGGGTAAAAAAGATTTGAGATTTACTACCGTAGACCTAAATTGCTGGGAAACAGTGACTTTCCTCTCTTCAAAGCACAGTGACTTCAAATTTAATAGAATAGAATAGAAACAAAACTTAGTGACTCCGAAATAATGGCAGAGCAAGATAAAACTTATCTTCTGTGCTATAGATTGCAGAAGCCGTAAATTGCATATAGAATGCTTCAGGTCATGAGATCGGATGATTCGCGAATAATATCGGACACAAGAGTCTGTACACCATTATGACTCTCATTCTCAGACAATAAAGTTCTTGGCAGCAGGACATAAATATTGATAGAGCCACAGAGTCCACCAAAAGAGACCTTGTTTCGCTCAAGTACTTGTGTGAACACTAGAAGATGCAGATAAATATAAATAAAACTCGGTTGTTTTTTTCTTTACACCATCTTATCATTTAGCGACACAGTGCTACAAGAAGATGTGGATACCCATATCGGATGAGAACCCATCAAAAGAGAAAATCTTCCGGATTCCAAGCCATGTCTCTGGACCCACAATTTTTCTCATGACCCACATTGAAAACAAAGCGGATGGATCCTCAATCTTGCACGAAGGAACTTTGTGGCTCGTGCAAACTGGGGTGCAAAATCACACTGCCGTAGAAAAATGACTTGCAATATCGATAGTGCTAAGTTTATGGACGATATTGCACTTTAATTGGTTATGGCAACACGGTCCCTGGAAATGATTTATGTCAGTTTCGTAGGACCGGTACTCAAATACTCAAACCAGAAGCTAAATCTGGCAAAGAAAGCATATCTCGATAAGCCAGATAAGGTTCTGAGAGCTGAACTGCGACTCATTTATTGGCTTTACGAAGTACCCAAAGTATGATTCTGGGCCTCTAAAGCTCTCAACTGGAGGAGAGAGAGAAATTAACTCCACCTAAGAGTGATATCTTCGCAGCGGAGATTATACTCCGCTCACTGTCAAATAAAGCAGTCGCTAATTTGTAACGTGGCTCAAGATCTCATACCAAAGTACAAAGTGCCCCAGAAGTGAGCACGTTATTAGTTCTTAAATGGACACCGAAGATCGCATCCGCTACCTGTTTGAACAATGTGCAGAAAAGACGAACTGTGCCACTCTCAGAAGTGCCGACTCGTTGAAGAGGAAACACTAGGGCAGACGTGAGAAAAGCGGTCACGTTAACAGGCACCCTACAACAAGTTAAGCGCGTGTGAATCGTGGTCCAATGGTTTTCTTCCAATATCGGAAGCATGGGTAACGAGATTGCCAATGTCTTGGCAAACGATGCAGTGTCCATCCACAGCCACGGACACTGACCGCTTTAGGAACGGTCTTGCGATGAAGAACCGCGGAATCATCAGTGCCCTGCTAATGAAGGATTTCCCAGATTTTATGAAGCCTGCAAGGCTAGAAAATATTTTGTAACGACTAGAGAGAAGCGACGCAGTCAAATTTGTCTGCGCTATAGCGAAACATACGGGCGCGTCTCGACTGATCTGCCATTACCATGTATCCTCTGTGCTGCGGACAAGATAAGACCGTTTAGCATGCACGAGTGACCACTGTACTTCTCTCGAAATGAGCTATGTAGTCTCTGGTCGATATTATACAGGGATTGGAGGTGGGTGGGGAGGGAAGGATGGGGGTGTGACAGTGGCAATTAGATCGCAAGCCTACTGCGATCTGCCTCAGGCTGGCAATGCGGTTGACATAGACCATCGGCGCCTGCTTTCTGGTGTTGATATTGAACAAGGGATTGTTCACAAACCATGTGGACACATTGTTTGACCAATTTTTTAGAACACCTTTCTTATGCCTGTTCATGGAGGCTACAGGCGCAAAATACAATGCACACTTTGGGCATGCGTAGAATACATGTAATTAGGCATTGGAGATGATTTGACACAATGGGTGAAAGTTCGACGGCTGTAGCCGGCATGCCCGCCAATCAAAATTTCTTGTTGGTCACTGCCGGCCAATTAAGATTGAGAGCAAGGCCTTCATTATAAAAATTAGGCTTTGGGTTTCCTTAACAGTGAAAATTGAGAAACTAGGGATGGAAGGTTATTTTAACTTTCAAAAGTAGAGCTGCTTCTTTCTGTGCTCAGGAAAAATTTACGTGAACTACTATACATTCTTTACCTTGACAGGTGTTGCTAATATGCTTTTGATATAATTGTCAAGTAGACGATGTAAAGAGAAATCCCCTCTAGTTGTATTTTTGTTCCATCTTATATCAACCACTTGCGTGTGCTATTCTACAATCTAAATGGTTTTGAACATTCTTGTTAATGTATTCATTATCCATAAGACCTTATTTTATGCAATGCAGTGTGCACGGGGAACCTAGCAAGCCTTCCTTTATTGATAGGCTGTACGCGACCGGACATCATATTCTTGCGGTTATGAACCTGACTATGCCGTTAATACTTATCGTCAGCTCATAAAGATGTGTTCACCTGGATACAACGAAGTACATAACTGGAAAAGAGTGACCTCGCCACAGATCTTGAGTGTGACCTTTCTGCTTGCAACAATCTGATGGTAGGGATGCAGAAGCCACCGATCTGCATCTAAGGATGCCTGTCTTATTTCATTCGAGCCCCGCCACCGGCGCCTTGGCCTGACGGGGGGTTCTAAAGCCTGAGATCACCTTTGAACTAGCTATGCACGCAAATCAAATCCTGTCCATAAAGTACATGGGGTTATAGCGATAATATGCCATGGATTGACCCAGAAGATCTAAAACCTATAACTGCATGAATCTGCAATGTAGACTTCATCGATCGTGACCCTAAAATTGGTACTTTTTCAAATCAAGATCATTGATATTATTATCATTTGTATATGACGTGTAAAAAAATACGAATCAAGCCTCCAGTCAGTTGACGAACGTTTTTAGGATTTTTTTTCTCCTTCTTTGGATGCTTTAAGTTGGTGCCATACCATCAAGCTTTAGACCTAAATTTCCTCGTAGAACTCGGCATGCTTTTAGGTAGAAATCACCTGTGAGTCATGCACTTTGTAGATTTCCAATAAAATCATGCATAATTGAATTAATATATTAGAAAACTGAGTTTGAAATCCCAATAGGTAGTCCATCAATCGGAAACTTTTAAATTGTAGTCCCACTGTTTGCAAACAATGTAATCATCATTTAATTTGCATGAGGTACAAGCTGGCTTTCGTGGATAAGATCTGGGCCTGGGGCTTAATTAAGCATCGGGTTTGGACTTTCATGGGCACTCGTGGTTTTTTTTTTTTTTTCATTTTAAATTGTATGTGAGAGATGTCTCTTGTAGAATTCCAATAAAAACATACGTTGTCTATATTGGTGGAGTAATATACAGTCAATAAACTGATTTTGAAATCCCAGATAGGTGATCAATCAACTGGAAACTTTGGAGTGGTGAACCCATTGTTTGCAAGCAAGGGTGTCATCATTTAAATTACATGACATACAGGCTAGCTGTCGCACTCACGATCTGGGCCTGGGCTTTCATTCAGCATCGGGGTGCGTTTTTTTTTAATTTAAAAAATGTTCTTTTAAACATCTTAATTTATTGTAAGGAAAACGTTTCTGACGTCCAGTTTCATTTAATCTAAAATGGGTTACTTAGATCTCATCCAGATTTTGTTCAGACCCAAATGTATCG
Organism: Plakobranchus ocellatus; assembly: GCA_019648995.1. NCBI lineage: Eukaryota > Metazoa > Mollusca > Gastropoda > Plakobranchidae > Plakobranchus > Plakobranchus ocellatus. The sequence continues at coordinate 640,437 of BLXT01000616.1, read as the reverse complement.
GATCGAGACAAGAATTAACTGAGCTCTTGTTGTTGGATCTATTTTCTTATTAGACTTTTTACGATAATTGTTTCCCAATTCAATCTACGTATAGACGTAGATGCATATTTTAGTCCCAGATTCGTTTTATATATTGTGGGCTAGCTAGATTAGATGGTTTGTTATACTTTGTTAGGTCTAAACATGGCTTTTGGTATTCTAGACCTAGTTATCCACATCATATTTCACGAGCCAAATGTAGTTTCGAGTCTTTATAAACTCTAGTTTAGATGAAACTAACTTCTTCGATGGCTTTGATCGAATTCAGATAAACAAGATCAGACCTAGGAGACAATACAAAATAGACATAGGTGGTACTGTTTTGGACCGTATAAAAAATACGGTTCTTATACTACTTATTGTAGTAGCTGTATGTCCTGTTTCAGGCCAATACAACACTTTTTGATCACTTTTTGCCGGCCAACTCAACTTCGCTTCCTTGTCCATGTGGACAAATTGTTGCATCTCCCTCTCCCCACTGTGAACATGGTATGGATATTTTAACCCCACCCTGTCTCCCACCCTGACTGTCAACATAGTTTGTGAACGGCCCCAACGTTCTGATGCTGTAAGGCTACCTCTGATCACGGGAATTGTCTGAAAAATGGATCTTCTTAGCCATGAGTTGTAGCAAACTATGTACTGTTCATAGATTAAACAGGTGTTTTATTTTTCAAATAAATGAATTATCTGCCGCTCATTAGATATAGAATTGTCTGAATGGGATTATCCAGATTGCAAATTCCCAAAAACAAAGAAAGAGGTAAGGATATAATCCTAAATAGGCCTGGTCTAAAGAGCAGCAACAACAACCACACCAAACGCACCTAAAATTCAGTTTTTTTGTGTAAATTCGAAATCTCGCAACTTCAATGTGATCCTACACAAGACACGCGTGTTCTCGGTGTGAATTTATTTATTAGGACAGTGATAGGCCCAAAATAACTTGTTCAAATTTCAAATGGCATAAAGAGCCTGATTGAAAAAAAGAATGGTTACTTCGAAATTGCAATGGTATAAATATATACTTCAGTTCTTTGTGTGTGTGTTTTTTTTTTTGTTTTTTTTTGTAGCTGACTTACATCATCTCAAAAATTTCTGGGTGTATCTGTAATTGTTGAAAGGACAAAGACTATGGTAGATTTACTTACACCCACACTAAACTGCTCTAGGACGGACATCACCAGCCAGGCTACGCTATGGATGACATCTGTAGTGTTAAGGGTTTACATCCCACCTGTACTTTCAGCTTTTAGCCTAGGCTCCAATATAGTCAACATCCTCGTCTTCTCGCGCATGGGACTCAAGGACGGAGCCACAGCCACTTTCTTAGTGCTGTCTATCTCCGACGGTGCCACAGGATGTTTCAACATTTTGTATAGCATCCTCACTACCATAAGATACTTGGGGCCAATTCATTTACGTAGGACAGCGTACACCATATTTATGCTAATTATGGTTCCGCCATACATCTTCCATATGACATCTACCCTTTGCACTGTGGTCATAGCCATCGTGCGATGTTGCAGCGTCGCCATGCCATTCCGTGTTAAATCAGTATTTACCGTGCGGAGACAATTACTGACCATCATGATTTTGGCAGCCTCAACTACAGTCATAACTTGCTACGGCATCTCTTGCTACAGAGTAATTCAGGTGCTGGATCCACAGACAAATATCACCCACCTTGTTCTCACTCTCACCCCAGATTTCGCCAGACAAATCCAAGTTTTTGATATGTACAGATTTGTTGTGATTTACTCCTCATTCATCATAGTGAATATCTGCCTAGTTATTCTTATTGTGGCTCTAAAACGGTCTTCAAATTTCAGAACCAAGGCAGCAGGGACTGTAGAGACTGACAAAAAACCAACGTTTAATGTACAGGAAAGCTGCGCCACAATCAAGTTTAAACTGAAAGAGAAACAAGTGGTGAGGACGGTAGTGCTTGTGTCTTTAGTATTTACGATCTGTAACCTACCATACGTTGTTCTTTTGATCTTACGACAAACCTTACCTGAATTTAAAATCGTAGGTTGTCTGAGTAGATCATTCGATATGCTTGCTATATCTTCTGAGGCTGCAACGAGCGTAAACGTGTGTGTTAATATTTTCATATATTATTATTCTCACGCAAATTATCGCAACGTTTTTAAGCGTTTGGTTTTTCGCAAATAAGATTTCAGACTCGAAATGATCTATACGTACTACAATTACTGAAAAGGTTGCAATGAATTTTATGCTCAAAGAAAGTTGTATTCTAATGTTGAAATTCGATTACGTCCTTCTATTATAATTGCCTTCGTCTTATGGTTTTGGGCAAGGATCTCTCAAGATTGGCTTCTTTCTGTATTGTTTTTTGGACTTTCTATCTGTGTATGACATCTTCATCATTCTTCTGTTAAACCACACTCTACTGCGTCCGGTTTTCTTTATGTTTCATTAATTGTGACACTTATGTGCCAACACAAGGGTTAAAAATATCTAGCAGCCAATAGAAAGACTAAAGGAAAACGCAGTAGAGGTGGACAGAAAAAAAAAATTTTATCGAGAATCCGAATTTATGGCCAATAGTGAATAGTAGCAACAACAGCAATTTAACTGAGAACAGGTGTGAGTGGAGGAACATGATCACTAATGTCTCTGTTTCTGACAGCACACCTAAAGAAGAAGTGGCAATGACGCTAGTAGCATTTTCCTTGAAAGGTTTACTTATCAATACAAGTCTTACAACCAGATAAGCTTTGATTCAAATTGTTCACAAAGCTCGTTTATGAACAACAACAAAAAAATAAACTGAACGAAACATCACAAAAAAGAGTACAGAAAATTTAATCAAGGCCATCTTTTAGGTGGCTGATCAATATCCCACATAATTTGTAAAATATAGGCATAGGCAAAGAGATAGATAAGAGCTCTAATCTCATCATTGTTTTTTCGCTTGTGACATAACAATAAGCAAACTTTCAAAAACAAAACCCAAATAAACAAATAAACAAACAAACAAACAAACAAAATCAGTTGACTCAGTGCGAGTTAGGCCTTAAATTACCCTGCATAAATGTAAAATTGCAAATGTACATCTAGAAGTGCAAGTGAATGCTTTTCATGAATATTTGTGTAAAGTGCATAAAGCAGTGATTGTACTATAGATTTGAACGATTTTAATGACATATATTATTATATTATTATTTTTATTATTATTATTATTATTATTATTATTATTATTATTATTATTATTATTATTATTATTAGTATTATTATTGTTGTTGTTGTTATTATTATAATTATTATTATTGCCACGAGAGCTCCACAAAAGCAGTCTGACGATTACACCAATAAAATAAATAAGTTCAACTTCAATAATTCTTTTATAGCTTTTAATCCACAAGATAATCGAATGTTGAATGTTCACCTTGTCACGAAGCAGTAAGCTTAAAATTTGGTTTAAGACTGCAACATAAGTCATTGCTTTGGAAATTTATTAAAATTCTTTTGTCATGCAAGTTCAATGACTATTGAAAGCTCCAGGTCCTTAAAGTCCAACAAAATCTATTCTCAGGTTACCAATTAATGGCAGTTGTTTGAAAAAGCAACTAGTATGTGCGAGAATGTTCGCTAGTCCTTGTGAGGTCTTAATAAAGAGTTCATGGTTGAAATCCTATGGAAAGCCAATTGCAGGGTATTTTCTTTCACAACCACTGACGCAGGAATGCGCATTTTAAAGAAAAATAGTTAAATTGCTATAGTAGTTTTGTAGCAACAGTAAGCATTCTGTACTACTTTAAACTTTCAACTTTCTCGGCTGCTGTCGAACTTGCAACTTCAGACGAATGCACACTTGGCATATATATATATACGCTAAACCCTTGTATAGAGGGTAAGTTCTCTTGAGCGGAGGTCTAGCCCAACAGGCCAGAACAACCACCATGCGTACATGCAAAATTTTATTATGTCATGGTCATTCAACATTTTGTAAACGGCAATTCTTAAACTACAGCAAATGCTTAATAAATTAACACTCCATCGACGATTATTATTATTATTATTATTATTATT
>BLXT01000616.1:531216-547094 GCA_019648995.1 Plakobranchus ocellatus | reverse complement strand
CAAAACGTGCCAAAAGTGCCTGCACTTCTTTGACGAGACCTTGTCTTATCGGACATTACCGCAAAGGTTAAATAAGTCCTGAGTCCAAAGTTCAAAATAGTGTGACTCAGGTATGTCTGCTAACGTAACAAACAGTAATTTATAAACAAAGCAAGCATGAATCAGCAACAATTTCAAGAGGTGTAAACTATTGTTTCTTTTCGTGTTGAAGAAAAAAGAAGTATATGTGCCACTGCTGGTGCTGCACCTATTGCTGATACTAAACCCCTACTTGGCCTTAAGGTGGTTGTAGTAGTGGTGCTGCTAAAACTACTGCTGCGGCTGCTTTACCACCAGGCCTACTTCGCCTCCTTCGCTATTCTGCTGCTGCTACAACAACAACAACAACAACAACAACAACAACAACAACTACTACTACTACTACTACTACTACTACTACTACTACTACTACTACTACTGCTGCTGCTGCTGCTGCTGCTGCTACTACTACCGGGGGGCGTCGGTGGCACAGTGGCTTGTAAGTCCGCCCTGAGATCTGCAGGGACCCTTCTGTCGCGGGTTCGAGCCTCGCCATCGGCTTCCCAGCCTGACGGAGGGCCTTACAGCATGAGTTTACCTTGGTGTGGTAAAAAAAAAAGCCGTGCCGTAATTTTGCTTGGTGAGGGAAACGGAAACATGATTCCACTAACTTTGGAACGAAACATGGACGATTGGCTCAGTATAAGCCTTTACTATCTTCATTTGTTACAATGGCGATACGCAAGAACCGATACGGGTGGAATGTATCGCTGCTGTCTGCATCATGTTGTGATCATTTCATGAACTTTTTTAGTCAACTTCTTTAGCGCACGTTTCTTTAATAAATCAGTAGACTCCGATCGTCCTATTTACTTGGATAACACACTACACTGAAGATATGAGCGAAAACAATTCAGCTTGAATAAAAATAAGATTATATATTGTAAACTCTGTGATATTGTACTGTGTACTTCATCAACCGCGAGAGATATTTAACATAATAATTAGTCCTACTTTTCTGTCATTAGAAGTGTTCAGCGGTCAAAGTTCACCTGAGCACAGGGCGCCCTAGTTCAGCCCATGAACTCGGCTAAGTCTAGCGAGTAAAGGGTCGGTGACACGCTGCCACTCGCCACTCGCCAGCGCTCGGGGCATCGGACACACCTCTCGGAGGAGTGCCTTCAGGTCAAAGAGTATCTCTTCCTTCTGTGTTACTGTTGTGCTCAGGCCAAGTGTTCAAGTCAAGGAGTAATTAAACCAATACTATTATTGAGGAATTTAAATAGATTAAACGCTACAAAAGAAAGAAAATGTTGTCAAAGATGGCGCTTAACAGTTTGAGACCGATGCGTGCTTTCAACGCTTGCAGACAGATCCTAAATTGCTCTGCTAGATTGTTGTCAAGCACCCCCAGCGCAGATAAAGCAAGGTAGATATAGATCTAGACTATGGGTCTATTCTTAAACAATACTCGTATATAGTTTAGTTACCTAGAAGAAAAAAAACTAGTATTCCGTGCAGAGACATAATGGGACTAAAATCTCTTGCATTCGTCGGGGAATTCACTTTTATTCTCTTGTCAGTATTCCAAAGTCTATCAAGTTAGGTACGGCCTTTTGTATAGATCTATAGAAACTGCTAAAATATATCATTTTAAATCTATTTAGACTCTAGATCTAAGCCTACAATATAAATCTATGCCAAGGTGAAATAAAATGAAAATATATTTACATTCCATCTATGCTACATAAATCATGAGATTGATCTATCTTTAAACCTATAGTCACAAGATCTCAATCATTGTAATATTGAAAGCAATATTTTAAAACGTTAGCAGCAATCATCATATGACACTAATCTTTTGCTATATTAATGTTGAAAGCATACATACATAATTGTCACCATTGAGGAAAATTTAAAGTCGGTCACTTAAACCAAATTTTCCCGTCTTTCAGTTAGGATATATATTTTTGATGATTGAAATCTGACAGGAGGATCCAATTATTTCAAACTTATCCCTCTGTTTTTACTATTGTAATATTGGATTAGACTGTGAATCATATCACACACATTTCATCTGCGTGTGCCTTAACTGAGCAATCATGTTCTAGTTTTAGCCATGAGATGAGGAAACGCTGGCATTATGTTTGTTTGCTAGCAGTATAAAATCTACATCTGCACATTATTTGAAGGGATGGGAAAAACAGGACGTAAAGTATCAGAAAGTTGGTCTAAAAACTAGGGTTAATGCTGTTGGAAACAAGCTATGACTGCCAGTGATACTACTCAGTGACTACTTAAGCATTATTATATAACAAGAGAAGCATTTAAGCATAAATTGCTAATGCCTACCTTGTCATATGTTCGTTTTGTTTTATTATGTGGATAGAACTTAAGTTTTAAAATTGAATTTAGAGAAACTTAATATATTTGCTCCACTTTTTACCAAAAAAAATTTTTTTTTGCAAAACAATTCTTTTTTACTTTCAGTTTACTAGGTTAATTTGAAATACATATATGGAAATCCCTTTTTCATCCCAGTCATTTGGAAGTAGCTGGACTTGACTGTAGTAAGATGCGTAGGAACTGAAATATTCTTTGAGTCTGTCCCGGCTGTTATAAACAAACATTTCTCAATAGCTTGATGTTTACATTTATGACTGTGCTGCTTCTAAAAGAAAACAAAAACAAACAAACAAACAAACAAACAAAAATAATGAAAACATGAATGTTACCATTTACTGTAGTGTTATACCAAATGCTATTTTATGCATTTTCATATTAATTATTATCATTAACCAGAGAGCCGACCAGCACAACTCGATTGGAACCATGCGAAGCTCCGTCCATGATGGACATTGGCACAAGGCGCATATTTAGTGAAGACCATGACATATTCCGCCAGACTGTGCGCAGGTTCTTTCAGGAAGAAATTGCTCCACACCAGGCCCAGTGAGGAAAAAATCATTTTCATTTTTTCTTTAAGATTAAATTTTATGGCATGATGTGGACATACACAAAATCTTGAAAATATTGATTTTGTCACTCATCACAGATGAAATATTTATCAGTTTTTTTTTGTTTTTTGTTTTTTTATTTGTGAGCGTTGATGTTATCCATAAAAATGACTTTTTGGTTCAAAATAAATAGATGTATACTTTTTTTTATAACAGTGCATTGAAGGAAATAACATTACCAGCATCTCATCACATTAATAGCTCATCAGCTTGTGAATATTATAATATTCAATCACAAGTCTTAGCTATGCCATTATGTAAACCCAGAACCCAGTTGCAATTCATGACAAGCTGCATTTCACACAGAGATATAAAGTGCTTTACAATGGCCAAGTTTTATTGTGAATTGACTATGATGACTGCAGGACTAGGAATGTACCAGGCAGTCTTGAGACATTTTTTGAAAGATGCTTAGCTGATTTTTAATCTTCTGAAACACAAATTGGAGAGCAACTTTATAAGGCTTAATCACTTGCTCTGTTACGTAAATTTTAATTAGCATTCTAATGTGTTGGAATCTATTGGGATATTGTTGGTAAAATAAACTGATTATGTCAGACTATTGGCTGTTAGTGACATCTTGCTGAAGCTGAACAAATAGAAATCTATGAAAATGATGAGGAAAATAAAATTGTTGAATTTTACAGATATGGCTAAATTTTTTAAATTTATATCATTTGTAGAATTAAAAGAGAAAGATAAGTTTTCACAAAGAGCAGTTTTGAATTCAAATCATATAATTTTTGGTGATTGAATTTATTTCTTGCTTGCAAATGGGTTTTAAAATAACTCAATTAATCATGTAAAATCAGGCAAATCAGTCATATTTTGGCTTTTTGAGTTGGAAGCAGTTTGGATAATGAAAAATCCAAAATATTGAAAACCATGATATATTCTAAATGTGAACAGAATTGTCAAAATGTTAATAGCAGTGTCACAACTTCACTTTTAATGGTGTTGTGTCCTGTAACATGGTTTGAAAGAGTTTAGCCTAGGATCTTCTTCAGGTGCCTTTTTTTGGAATATGTTAAGAAAAAAAACCCAGTTATCTTTATTTTCATTGGCTTGCCTCTGGCCATGATGCATGGCAAAGCCCATGGCCATCTGTGTCCATTCCAGACTACAACCGATTTTCCCATATACTCCATGATTTGCCTCGGCCTTGAACATGTACTTGTGCCCAGACACAAACTTTACAGGAGCAGTGAAACAAATATATATATATAAAGAAAAAAAAATAATCAGGCGTTTATAACTTAACAAAAAATTCCCTCAAGTTATTTTCACTTTGATTTGATATTTTTCTTAACCTGTAAACATCAAAAAAATTTTTGACATTGATTTTTTTTTTTCACTTTGTAGATGGGAAATCGATGGACAAGTCAGCAGAGAGGTAAGTTTCCTTTGTTAACTATATCATATGCATACAATGGATTGAGATTATTGCTAATCAGTCAAATACTTTTTGGAAAAAACAATTTTTTAAGTTAATTTTTTCCCTTCTTGCTGCTTTTTGAAAAAGTTGAAACTGCAGTATCTTGGGGCAGAGAATTTACTACATCTGGGCATAGTTTTCACTTCATATTTCTAAGCTAATTGATGGCTGGATCAAAATGTGATCTCCAACTAATTAGTGATTTGTGTTCACATATATGTATACTATAAGTTTATCTCTTTCTTTTTTTTTAAAAGTGGGGGTGGGGAAGAAGTAAAATACATGGCAGTAAAGAATTCACTAACATATTTTCACCTCAAAGTAGAAGCTAATGTATCTAATTTTTTTTGTCAGTCTTAATCAAAAGGAAGCAAGATTCATGCATTATGTAATAGGCAGAATATTTTATAAGCCCTTTTCCATTAGAAAAGCCTTTGTTAGCAGATAATTTTGCTCTTAATAGCTACACTCCAGAAAAATCAGTTCATGCTGCAGCCTAGTTAAGTGGGCTATTAAGCTTTTAAATACTTGGTATTGAATTTCGTTTTGAGTACAGTATCAATCACACATTTAGCCAGGGCTGCTTATTCCATTTCGATTTTGTGTAGCAACAGTGGTTACTGGTCCATCAGCAAAGTCTGCTTGTGCTCGAGCATCTGGCATATATCGTATTTCTCAGTGAATTTGAATAAATGCGAGCACAGTTATATGTCATATTTCACATTGAGTATAAATTGTCTCAAGGACAGACATATATATCACATTTCACAATAAATAGGAATAAAGATGCTTTTTTTTAATATCAGGTAAAACTGTGGAGGGATGCTTTATTCCGATTTTTTAAAATCAAAATTATTGCTAAATTCTTGACCTCTGTTCTCACACACACATACACAAAATCTGTTTTCCCATATCATGTAGATTTCATAACGCCTCATGCCCATTGTATGTTACATCAATGACAGAATTTCTTGCCCTTTCTTTGCAAATTATTTTGAGCATCAGTCTTTACCCAAAAAGGGAAAAAGTGGACCAATATATTGTGGACAGCAACAAAGCAATAGATGAAATAAAAGGATGTATTTATAAGAAATAGGTTGGATAATGTTCCACAAGTATGTCTGAAAACGTTCAAGAGCAAAGTGTTGATTTAATCAGCATGATATGATTTTTAAGGATAACAGAATTTTCCTCTTTTGTGTGTGTGTGCGTGCAAGTGTGCGCACACACACACTTTTTTTTCCCCTCTTTTTTCTTTTTTTTGTAAAATAAGTTTAAGCCTTGTCAGTGGTTACCCACAATTTGTCATAACATACTTTTCCTGAGAATTCATTTGCAAAATATCATTTGGATGCTTAGTTTTGATGTGTTTAAAAAAAGTCAGTTTCAAGACCTTTATTTCTTTTCACTCTATGATAAAGAAAATACAAGTTTTTCTGCCAACAGTTTTACATTGAGTAAAGTACATTGTGAATTTTGGTCCCTATACAGTCTCCTCTTATTTTGCAGGTTTGAGGTAGAATGGCTTGCTAATCAGTCCTGAGGCTTACAGGAAGCTTTTTAACTGTGAATTGGAGTTTGAACTAGCCATTGATTGATGCCCTGGCGTGGTGAGGGCCTAAATGCTTGAGATCACTTTGTTGTTGATATACATGCAGAAAATAAACATTTTTCTCCCTTTAGATAATAATAGTTTATTTTTCTGCACAGTGCTGGGAGAAAGCTGGTGAGATGGGACTACTGGGTGTTGCTACACCAGAGGAGCAGGGCGGACTGGGAGGAGATTTTCTCATGTCTTCAATTGTTCTCGATGAACAGTGAGTCTTTAGTGTAAATCCTCTTGGTTTCAAATACTTTTCAGAAAAACAATGCAGTAGAATTCACTTAAGCTGAACTTGCATAAGTTGAAAGCTGTATAGAGGCGAGTTCATTTTGGCTAAGATTTAAAAGTGATTTTGATTTGCAAAAAAGGCATTGTTAAAAAGTCAGGATATACTTTTAAAAGATATATTTTCCATCTGCCTCAATATGCTCGCTTTTAAGACAATACATTATGAATATATATGGTAACCTTTTATTTAACGTCTATTTACAATTATTTCTGTGAAGTAAGTAGAAAACCAAAATGATTGTGTGTAGACAAGAAATATTCATGTAAGCCTGTGGATGAAAATTGACTTTAACAGCAAGATTTATATTGCTTCTCAAAAGGAAGTGCGCATAGATATTAGTAGCTGCTCCCGTGACCAGTATTGAGTTTAAGGTGACCTGGTGCTTTACAGCTTAGCTTAGTCCAATATCAGGTTATGGATGATGACCTGGCAAGGGTTCAGCTCAGCCATAAGTGTTGCTGTCTGTCCATGACCTGGCCTTGGCCTCAAAATGAATTTATGCATAGTTACTTGGGTATGGAAGACATTAAAAAAATTAATTCATATCAGCTTGCCTGCAAACCAAGACCAACGTCAAACTGAACTTTAAAAAGTGCTTGCTTTTTCTCATTTTTTAACAAAGAAATATTTAAACCCTTCATTTTCTCAAGGCTTTGATTATTGTTACATTTCATTATTGATTTCTACAAAATTTAAAATGTAGCGTTCTAGTATCTATTAGATATTAATGCTTATATGTGTGCAAATAATTTTTAACACATTTATTTTAGTTTTCTTAAAAATCTTGGCATAAAAATTTTTAAAAGAAGTGACTTTTTTGTGTCTGGATAATTGTGTACAATATCAAATTTAAAACCACCCTGCTCCTTCCCCATTAAAAAAAAAAAAAGAGATAGACTACAATAAATATTGATAAACTTATTCAGGTAGCCTTCGTTTTTGCATAATTGGGTTGAGACAAAATTTTTTTTGTTTACCAGGTTAAATGACAAAGGCAGCTCTGCAACTTTGTCTATACTTAATTGTTCAGATCAAGACCCTCAATCGCTGGACTCTCCTTTTTCCTCTATGTCTCCTAATTAGATTGTTTTTAATCTTGCTGAGTAATCCATCTGGTTTTCATCTTCTCCAGGAGCTATGCCAACTGCAGCGGACCAGGCTGGGCTCTCCATTCAGACATTGTCATGCCGTACATCTCCCATTATGGCACACCTGAGCAGATCCAGAAGTTTCTGCCAGCCATGACGGAGGGCAAATGTATCGGAGCTATTGCCATGACTGAGCCTGGAGCGGGCAGGTATAGAATTGGCAAGGAGGAAATTGTAATCATTTTCATGTTGGCCTGTTTGGAATAGTCATTCACAAGGAAATTAATTATCATGGGTTGCTGAAAGAAAGGCAATCATTTGGGCAAAGCAGTTTGAAATCCTATATTCTCCATCTTTTTTTTTTGTTTTCTTTCTCCCTTTTTTAAACGTGTATAAAGGGGTAGGAGAGGAGTGAGGGAGTTAAATTAGGTTGAATGAAATTCATCTTGTTTGTGCTTTATACCAATAAAAAATGTCTTCTTTTCGTGAAGTCCATAGATCAAACACTATAAACTTTATAATCCCACATGAGTACTACTCTTCTTTATTGCCAGCAGTTTTACTATGAAAAGTGTGTCAAAAGGTTTTATTTCACTATCTGAATTGTAGACAGCTATGAATACTTAAATGAAGGCCCATTTTGGTTTGCTGTTACCAGACACACTTCTCATATCAGTGTGATAGGTTTTGCTGTTATTACATGAAATGCAAATTTTGTACTGGTATTCTTTGAGTGGTCTATAATTTTGCAAGCCAAGAAAGGTTTAGGCAAGAGGTGACTCTACCATTACCAAACTTTCTGCAATTAAATCTCATTTTACGTCAGAAAATCGGACAGTAAGATAGGTGTTTAGTGGAAATGAGTGCAAGACACTATTGAATTTAAGTAAGTAGGCTGCCAGTGTTGACCAGTCCTTTAACTGCCTGGCCACAGTTGAAAAAAAAAACAATAGTCTCAAATAATGCAGACAAATAAAGCAAGACAAGCAATCCAAGAAGCAGCACCCAAAAGAGTTGTAAAATTTTACTAAAGCCGTATTGAAAATTCTTTCTTTTTTCTCACTAAATAAACTGTAACATGTATAAAAAGACATGTATTGTTCAAGTACTTCTTCCAATGAAAATAAAAAAAAAGGTTTTCTCTCTGACATGATTCAATCCAGTTACCCATGAAATATTTCGAATCTTATTCTACTCTGAGTGACTCTTTTCTTCCAGTGATCTTCAAGGCATAAGGACCAATGCCAAGAAAGATGGCGACGACTACATCCTGAACGGCAGCAAAGTGTTCATCACCAACGGCTACATGAGTGACCTGGTGATTGTTGTTGCTCTCACAAACCCAGCGGCCAAGTCGGCAGCTCACGGCATCAGCCTGTTTCTGGTGGAGGAGGGCATGAAGGGATTCATCAAGGGGAAAAAACTCAAGAAGATGGGCCTCAAGGCGCAGGTAAGCAGAACTTATACCACTATTTTAGAACCTTATGTCTTAATAATTATCAGCACTGGCAAATGACTTCTCTCTAGTCCAGCCACAGTGTACATTTTCCATGCAGCTGTGCACTGCCAAATGTTTCACACTATGGCTTTTATGCATTTGTGACACCAGGATGTCTGTCTACCATTTTTTGTAAGTTGATGACACAGGTACTGTGAGTGGTTAGAGAAACAGGTTTAATCATTTCAGGTATTTTTGTCGCTTTTAAAGAAATTACTGAACGTAAAAAAAGCAAATTCTGTAATGAGGAAATCTAAACACATGAAATTTGGAATTTCTGACCTGCCACTCATTTAGACTGACCACCTGTAAACAAAATGCAAATGATAAAAAAATCATAGCCTTAAGACAGCAAAAATAGCAAAATCACATGTTGCAATTATAGCAATAACAAAATAATGATAATAATAATAATAATAATAATAATAATAATAATAATAATAATAATAATAATAATAATCTTTTGTAACAATTATGGAATGTCTTTTTTGCAGAACGTTAACAGTTTCCAAACTTGATTAATATTTTTTCCTTTTGTTTTTTTTTTTAATGACCTGTTTTACAGGACACAGCAGAGCTGTTTTTTGAAGATGTACGTCTGCCCAAGTCTGCACTGCTGGGCCAGGAAAACAAAGGCTTCTTCTACCTGATGAACGAGCTGCCCCAGGAAAGGCTTCTGATTGGCATTATGGCTATGGCTTCCTGTGAATTCATGTTTGAGGAGACACGCAAATATGTCAAGGAGAGAAAAGCATTTGGCAAAACTCTGTCCAAATTACAGGTAGGCTGTTAGATTCTCGTATGAGGATGTTTTCAGTCAACCCAAAAGTATGATCCAGTATGGGTTTCAGCTTCAAATTTTATAGCACAAAACCTCCTTGCTCTTTGTTCAAGAAGTCAACTTTATTAAAACTTTACAGACACAACAAAAAAAATCATTTGTATTGGAATTTTATAGTATTGTGCAGGAGTCTAGTTTCAGTCCTATTTCAGTTAATTAAGCAAACTGTTATATGATATGGATAAAAAAATAATCACTTCTTGATGGATGATTCAGTGAATGATATCTTTAAACTGGAAGAAACAGGACATTTTAAGCACACTAATTCTGAATCTTATTTTTACTTGTGCCAGTCAGACAGGGCTGGCTCCCTTTAAAAAAAAAAGCACACAAGCACATATTACCAATTTAAGATTAACAGGGAGCGTTGTATTGTTCTTAAACAAGGAAATCTGAAACATTTTGAATTTGCAAGGCATCCAAACTTAGAATTTAGAAGTTTTTACAAGAAGTTATCTTAAGATTTTTAAACTTAGCTTGAAACAAAAGTTTTATGCATGAGTGTTTTTGACATTTTGTAATGTGCAAAGTCTAGGCTATTCAGTTTTCACAATGGGTAAAAAACTTAAATTTTGTCTGTTAATTCAACACCAAGCTTATAAATAATAATCTCATGTTCTTGATGCTATTGCATTCACATTCTTATTAAAATAATTTCATATAGTTCAACTGTGATCTTGAAAACCTGAAAAATTTTATCTCGCGTAAAAATCTTTATTATTTAATAAAAAAAAATTGAATCATGTGTTTTTTTCTTTCCCATTTTTAGTTCAGGATGTAGAGCATTTTTCTACATTTTGTCAGCAATGCATTGCTTTTCCTTTCTTTGGTGAAAAAACCTCAGAGCACTAAGAAAACATTTAATGAATCTGTTTTCTCCATCTGGGTATTCTTGACTGCAGGTGATTCAGCACAAATTGGCCGAGATGAAGACAGAGATAGCCGTTGGGAGAGCTTTCATGGACCAGTGCCTGGAAATCCACAACACTCGTGGTCTGGATAGCAGCTCGGCATCAATGGCTAAATATTGGTACAGTAACACATAAAGATTTGCCTCTCCATTATTGGTAGAATCTCAAAATCATGTTGGGTTTTTTTGTTTGTTTTTTTTGGTTATGGACAACAGTGCTTAACTGGCAATGTTTTTTCTAAAATCTTTATTGATTTATGAAGAAATTATTGGCACAAACAGATAAATGAATCATTATGGTGATATAGATTC
Source organism: Plakobranchus ocellatus (assembly GCA_019648995.1). NCBI lineage: Eukaryota > Metazoa > Mollusca > Gastropoda > Plakobranchidae > Plakobranchus > Plakobranchus ocellatus. The sequence continues at coordinate 536,083 of BLXT01000616.1, read as the reverse complement.
TAAAGTGTCTTTATTAAAAAATGATGTAAATACAGTGTCAGGCACTCAAGGAATTGAAAATTGGAGGTGTAAAGAATTTATCATCAATCAGTAGGATTCTCAAGTGACTGCCAAGCAAATTAAAGGGACTGAGGTTTTAGTTGTGTCATTGTAGCACTTTCAGCCTCAGTAGGGTCACATCTAACTCGGGGATGAACAGACGCTTACAGAAATGTGTTTAGGAGATCAAGTTGAGTCAAGGAAGGAGTAAGCTTTTCTTGAATCTGAAGTTTTTTTTTTTCTAACTGTGGTACACCAGCCTCTCTAAATGAATCTGAAAGAATGGAATCAATGAGGGTGGGTGGGATACCAGATGGTTATACTGTCCAAAATAGAAATTTTGAAAGCTTATCTATAAACTAGCCATGGTAGAACTTGAGGGAAAAGTAGTTTTAAAACAGGAAGTTTTTTTAAAAGACTTGCTAGGGCAATGTTTCCACACAAATTTTGAAGTGTTTTTTTCAAGTTCTTATGAATGTAAAATTATTGGATTGCTTCAGTTTTTTTCAGCAATTAGTATTGTCTTTTTATTGAAATGAGAGTTTGAAAAATGCATTGAGTGGATACTCAATAAAGTGCCCAATTTATGGTCACTAATTTTTATTTAAATGAATCCTGTGAATTTTAAAAATTAAAACAGTCTATTTTTTCAACAAGAGTATTACTATTTATAAATATGGAAAAAATGTAAACATGCAGTGCTAAACAAACAGGTATGTTTTAATCCAAAGTTCATGCCAATTATTTTTTCTCAAAGAAATGCATAGGATTATGAGGGCAAAAAACCCCCCAAAAACATGCAGTTGAAGTCACATGAAGAAATAGAACATTTTTCTATGAATAATTCATATTTTCTGGACTTATGACAATTTCTATTGTTTTTTGTGGCAGGTAGAAGTGAGGCTTATCACTTTATGCATAAATTTCATAAAAAAAATGGATATACTTTATTTCGATTTCTTTAATCAGCAAGTAATTGAACAAAATAGAAAATAATTGGTGCTATCTCAAAATTCGCAAAAGAATCAATGGATTTCAATTCAATACCAATAATAGAAAATTTCCTGTTTTTGGCCTATTGAAACTTTGTGTCAGTATGTCAGGAACAAGTCAGGCACTATCCTGTCATCTCTCTTCAAGTGCTCACAAATGAGAAACAATTGCAAAGCTTACTCAAGAGAGAAAAGGCAATATTATATTCCCTCAAAGTGAGGGAGGTTGCAGTTCTATATGTCTGGCTTTAAATGAAAAATCCAAATCTACAAGGGTGAAAAACAAATCATCTCCAAATTCCTCTACAGATATGCTATAGCCTTTCTGGTAGTTTTTAGCTCTAATTTAGTATTCTGATTTTAATTCAGTTTTGTAAATTTGTAACCCATCTCATTTTTTTAGATTGGGACTCATACAGTCTTTCAATTTATATAGTGGAAAAAAAATTGGATTGTATTTAAAAAGTTCAAAAATTAATATTTAAAGATGTACTGAATTGCCATCTACTATGCTTTCAGGGCATCTGAATTGCAAAACACTGTGGCTGACCGATGTGTGCAGCTTCATGGAGGATGGGGCTACATGCAGGAATACCCAATCTGCCGTGCCTACACTGACGCTAGAGTCCAGCCAATTTATGGTGGCAGCAACGAGATCATGAAGGAGCTCATAGCCCGTCAAGTTATTGCAGATTAAGCAAACTTGAAGTAAATTCTTAATATGGGCTGAAATTACCCATTCAGAAAATTATGGCAGTGAGCTTGATTTCAAATTTGACACAATCAAGAATTGTGTAGGTATCGTATTTTAACATTGTTGGGAATTCCTAAAGACAAAAAAAACTATTAAGAAATAAAATGCACCCATGAATATTTGCCAATCTTTTGTGTGCCTGGATTTAGAAATATCGTTGAATTTTTCAAATTTTTAGAGAATTTCTTGAACTGACTACAGGAAAACTCATACTTGATAACTTAGTATTGAGAGCATTTCTCAATTTTTTTTTTTCAACAGAATTAGAATTGATATATCATTATGTTGTAACGCTCATGTATTTATCACTAAAATGTTGTATTATTTATTTAATGAAAATGTAACATCCTATTAAATGGAAATGTTAAATATTTTGTATTACTTTGCCTCAGTGCACCGTAATGTATTTAATCTAAACATGATAAAATAGTTTATTGTTATAACAATCCCATTGATGGAGTTGGAAGGTGTAAAGTGCACTAAATAATACATAGTTTAAAAATTGTGTAAAGTGGTGTAGATCGTTAGACAGATTTCTGTGCTAACATGTAAACTGCCCATCACTGACCAAACAGATTAGAAGAAATTTGAAGTAGGCCTGCTTTGAGTTTTTTGAGTTGAATCCGACTTATTAATAACCAAAGTCCAGCCTGATGAGGGGTCCTATCTTACCCTTATAATGGGATTTGATCTAACCTTTATGAAAAACCTGATTGTAGACCTTTGGAACAGGGCCACTTTAGGCTAATAGTTCTCCCAAACTACTTTTAATTTACCAAGAGTTCTCAACAAATTTATCGGTGTTACCATGTTGCGGTCAGTGAAGTTTGGCTTGTGAAACTGTATGCATACCATGCATCAAGTATTATAATAATTTATCCAGACAGCAATATCCAGCCTTTTTGTCTTTGTGAGGGTGCATTTCAAATTTATTACTGTTTACATGTCTGATTTTTATGCACCATACCAATGTTTCCTGTAACTAATTACTCTTTGAATTTTTTCTGTAGTTTTTGGTGGAAAGGTTGATGAAAAATAATGTGACTTATGCTTGTGCCTTTGTTTCCCATTATTTTTGGGGTTAATATCCAAAAGCAAGTCATTTATTTCAAACATTTTGTGTGCTCACCTACGGTTGTGATGGAACAATTGTAAGCATTTGTTAGGTTTGGACAACGGTGACTATGCATTATGATTGCTTTGTATTTACCTTGCAAATCAACATATGGATGCAGCAAAGAGCACTTCTTGCAATTGAATGAATTTTGAGATGTTGTGAAATTTTATTTCTGGAAAAGAAAAACCACAGATTTCTTTGACTAAGTGCAGTAACATTATCTGGTGAAGAACTTCATTTTCAAACTCTTGATGTGGGTTTTTTTTGGTCTACACTCTTGTCTCTGCTCATAATTTGCTGAGTTAAAGTAAGGTGGCACTAGGCTTTGCTGCGTACTCTTTGTCAGAAGCCTCTCATTACAGCCCCGACTCTGCTTGATAAGTTTCAGCTTATCATTGAAGTATGCAAGGATTGAAATAGTAGTTTATAACAAGATCACAACATTCAGTAGATAAATTAGTTAATGGTTAGAAAAATTTGTAATATTAAGATAGAAAGGTAGAACATCAAATTTTTAAAATGTATGAGCTTCACTGTATGCTGTTACAACAGGTAAGGCAAAGTAGAAAATTCCTTGAAATGTGACATCTGAGGACAATTCCTTAAAATCATCAGGTTTTTGTATGCCTTTGTATGCATTGTTTGAGGATCTATGAAGTCCAAAAAATCCCTCTGCCAAAATTCCAAAAAAATGCTTTTTCTGCAGCACTTTTTCGAGTTAAACTCTTGCGAAACGGGAAAACTTTTTCGCATTACTAGAGATTTGATTAGGAAATAGAGGGGAAAATGAGGAGGAAAGTAGATAGCTTTCATTATCTAAGAATAATAGGCCTAAATATATAAATTAATAAGCCCGTACTATTAAGCAACATTTATATTTATATGAATATTCTGCAAACATTTGTCAAAAATATTTTTTATCAACCAGAAGTGATTTTTTATATCTTTTCAGCGATATGTTGAGAATACTTGCAATTGTCTTTTGCCATTTACTTGTTCACTTGAGATATTGTACTTGCTTTTGCTTGGTTATTTCTATCTCCATATTTGACAATAAGACAGAAGGGAACCTTAAAGATGAAAAAATCTTTAGGTGGACTAATGTAAGTGGTATGGCTATACGAGCTCAACATCTTTTTTTTTTTAAGCGCTACACAGAATAAATTTTGTTTATTATTTTTTTTTTAATTATTTTAATTTCATTTATTTAGTTTTGGATGACCTTTATGAATCCTACATTTAAAATAAAATATTTGTTCTAATTTTTTGTTTTAGTTGAGGCGGCTTTTTTTTAAATATATTGTTTTACATTTTTTAGCTTACATTTTGGATAACATGACATGTTGTTTGTTAAACTTTTATCGACATCTTACAAAGACAACTATTCCTTCCTTGAAAGGAAAGTTGATTGAATTTATTTTGTACCAAGTGACTTGTTTACCTTTGTCTTTTTACTTTTTTATACATTCTACAAAAAAGGTAGGACTCCATTGTGATTGTCAAATAATAACAAAATTAGTTTTCTTTGTGCTTATTTATGCACATGAAGATTATGACCACAAAATCAGATATCATTTTCATCCTTTTTAAAAAATGCTGTTTTTTTTATTGCTAAGATCGTTCCAATAGGTTCAGACTGAACATTTTACTATGAGATGACAATAAATTAGAATAAAAAAAAAAAGTTCACAAGTCCAGAATTATGACAAACAGTGCTCCTGGTGTGCACCAACCCCTTGTTTTTTGTTTCCTTCATTATATACAGTTTCTACAAGATGCCATTCTTAACACGGTCCTTTATTTATCTTTGCAGCAGATGTGATACAATTCAAGCCTGAAGATCATGTTTTATCTTTTACTGTATTTTTTGTTGCAGGCTCTTGATACATTTTTTCCAAGCACGTGAATTGACATTGGAATACTTAAAATAAATAAAAGAAATTGTTCCCCATACCTTCAGATTTT
>BLXT01000616.1:500582-502202 GCA_019648995.1 Plakobranchus ocellatus | reverse complement strand
AGATAGATAGATAGATAGATAGATAGATAGATAGATAGATAGATAGAAAGATAGATAGATAAATAGATAGAAAGAAAGAAAGAGGGAGAAAGAGATTGCTGAAAAAGGAATGAAGAGAAACAGAAAGAAAGAAAGAAAGAGTACTGAGAAGAGATGATAGATAGATAGATAGATAGATAGATAGATAGATAGATAGATAGATAGATAGATAGATAGATAGATAGATAGATAGACCGACAGATAGATAGATAGATAGATCGATGGGCAAAGAGCGATACAGAATAATACGATAAATATATACTTAGATTGATAATCAGCCCATAGGTCTAAAGCGATTTAAATTTATTTTAATGATAAAGTATAAAGAGGTAATTGACAAAGAGTGAAATAGTGACATATCGATCTATTTTCATAGCACTGTTATCGCCACATCGGTTTCGGATATTGCGACTTTAATGAACTTTTTACCCAGATGCTTCGCACAGAAAGATTAATCCAAACTTATCAAGAAAGGCCTACAATCAGCTACAGAGGTTTTTGTCTCTCTCGTTGAGAGTAGATACTGTCGAAATTCAAAAGAAAATGTTTGTTATATTTAAACCTTCATGTCCTTTGTAATGAAACAAACTCTTTTTAGGATTTGAAGTGTTTTAAGAAGAAACGATTGGAGAGAATGTTTCTTTTTTCTTTTGGGCGTTTTTTTTTATTATATATATATATATATATTATATATACAACTGAGATTCAGTCGAAGGTTACGTCATGCATGGCAAGGTGATGACGTAAATCCGCCAAGTCCCTGCTGCATGATGGGAAACCTGAACTAAAGACTAATCAAAGGAGGACAAGGTCGATCTTAATGACGCAAAGGTCATTATAAATAAAGTGTTATCATTATTAGAGTTCAAGTGTAACCTTGCTGTTGATCCTGCTAGAAAACGCATGCAGATACAAGTAAAACAGAAAAATTGGTTTGAATAAGACCATTTTCATCCTTTGGAAAAAAAAAGTTGTTTTTGTACAAATCTTGTTATGACAAATTTGGAAATATTGGTGGAACAATAGATAGTGTAATTACATTCAATTCCGCAAGGATTTTTCTATCTCTTGTCCAAGTTTTATCTCGTCACTGACAACCCGGTCTGAAGCGGCCCTAAAAGCTTGATATCACATTGTATCGGGTGATTGGACAATCTATATTCACGAAAGCACACACTCATGAGACAAGCTGATTCGAACAAGAGACTCTATTTAAAGCATCCTACCCTTCCCTATTATCCTTTTTTAGAAGTCATCGTGGCCTGACGGGGGGTCTTAAAGCCTGAAATCACCTTTCTTTACCAGTCATAGACAAAGCAAATCAATATGAGAATCTCACGAATGAGTAATATCGTCTGCTGAAGGATTATCACGGAGTTGTCCGACCTGTTATATGTACAGTTCATGACCAGGTCTAGAATCATGCTGGTGATGACTGACAGGACAGCTGACCTTGCGGGTCCTGTTTAGTCACCAAATGCTTTGCCGAGAGTGAGTACTCGTCACTGGCAGGGTGAACTCATCACTCACTTTGCTGTATTGAATTTCAATGTTTTAAAATATATAATTTCAACTTTTTTT
>BLXT01000616.1:495582-498082 GCA_019648995.1 Plakobranchus ocellatus | reverse complement strand
TCCGCCCAGGTCTACAACAAAAACCTGATCTTCTGCTGTGTGAAACGCTATCCCTGAATGAGTGACAGGCGACCAATCAAAAACTCGTTTTGACTCAGTCTGGACTGTAGCAGACGTGACTCGAGGTCAGGTGTGATTCTGTATCAGGTCTGGTCGAGGGACAAGAGGTGCTGTATGCCTGACCAAGAGTTTGTACTCTCTCTAGTTTCTCTTGAACAACATGGGACTCACCCCTAAACCCATACTCGCTCTTCATTTGTTATTCTTTCTCTCTCTCTCTCTCTCTCTCTCTCTCTCTCTCTCTCTCTCTCTCTCTCTGTCTGGGCTGATTATATCTATCAACTTATCTTTTCTTACTATATTATCCTTTTCTACCCTCACTCTTTTCGCCCTTTTTTCCCTTTCAATTTTTATTGTTTACTCCCGTGCTTATAATTATCTTGTGTGCACTTTATGCTCTAACGTTTTATGCATATTTGTGTACCATTATCTTACTGTTCGTCTCGTGATGTATACTAGGTGATGGATGCATAGTAGCATATTTACAAGCCCAGTGCTCATTTAAGGATTCCAGAAAACTCTATTAGAATACACAAAAAAATTATGAAAATATTCTTTTTGTTGAAACCAAATCTCTTACCAAGCTAGCTGTCGAGACGAAAGGGAACATTTTTTAAAAATTTATTTATTTATTTATTGAATAAAGCCAATCGACAATAAGGTGGTCTCAGGCTTTCAGGCCCTCTGTCAGGCCAGGGCGCCGGTGGTGGGGCTCGAACCAGCGACAGAAGGTTCCCTGCAGATCTCAGGGCAGACTCGCTAGCCACTGTGCCCCAACATTTTTTTTTCTTTTTTTGGTAACTCATCTTTACTTCCATATTAGCGCGTGTCAAGCTGCAGAATAATCCTTCCGATGATGTCCAATCTTTACCACCTTGTTAGATTCTTTCATAACCACAAGTCATCATATCAACTGGACGCTACATTTATTACTATATTAGTCCTTGTCGAGCTGTAAGGCGATCACTTAGATTAGACCACTCTTTTATAACTGTCGTAGCCCTTGTCGAGCGGTAAGGTGATTATCTCGATGAGACCCCACTTTAATAACCATCTTAACTCTGTTGAGCTGTAAGGCAAATCTTCTACTGAGATCTCATCGTTGTATACATGTTTGTCGCTGTCAATGAAGCACCTGAATGAATTCATCCCTTGCTGGGCGCAGGTAATCCTGATGATGGAATCCTATCTACAATTATGCTGGTCCGTGTGGCTAATTTTGTTCATAGGACACAATACTAACCTTTACTATTGTGTTACTGTTAGCTCGTGTGATCCGTATTGTACTGTAATCCTGTTGTACTTATTAATTAACATAATGCCTATATGGGGCCGTAGGGTGATTCTAGTATTAGATTCTATACTTATTATCATGATGCTTGTGTAGAGCCGTAGGGTGATTCTAGTTATAAGATCTATTCGTATTACCATGATGCTTGTATGGAACAGTGGGGAGATCCTGTTGATAAGATCCTTTGCGTATTACCATTATACTTATGACAAACCGTAGGGCGATCCTGTTGATAAGATCCTTTTCGTATTACCATTATACTTGTGTGGAACCGTAAGGTAATCTTATTGATGGGACCTTGTACTTATTACCATGAAACTTGTGTTGAACCGTAAGGTAATCCTATTGATGGGATCTTGTACTTATTACCATGATACTTGTGTGGAACCTAAGGTAATCCTATTGATGGGACCCTGTACTTATTACCATGATACTTGTGTTGAACCGTAAGGTAATCCTATTGATGGGACCCTCTACTTATTACCATGATACTTGTGTTGAACTGTAAGATAATCCTATTGATGGGACCCTCTACTTATTACCATGATACTTGTGTGGAACCGTAAGGTAATCCTATTGATGGGATCTTGTACTTATTACCATGATACTTTTGTGGAACCGTAAGATAATCCTATTGATGGGACCCTGTACTTATTACCATGATATTTGTGAGGAACCGTAAGGTAATCCTATTGATGGGACCCTCTACTTATTACAATAATACTTGTGAGGAACTGTAAAGTAATCGTTTTGATGGAACTCCTTACTTATTACCATGATATTTGTGAGGAACTGTAAGACAATCGCGTTGAAAGAATTCCATCTTTCTCCACATGTAGGTAATGTCGAGACGTAGAGCAACCGTTCTGATAAGACGCCATCTTTACTACTAGTTAACCCATGGAGTTACCCGTGAACTTGGCAACTTTGCTCGTCAACCGTTGTTTACAAGCTATTTCAGATGTGCCTGGTATCTGCAAAATATAATTTCATGCACACAAATCAAAAACAAAACAAAACAAAACAAAGCAAAAAATTTCGAAGAAATTTTCCTCGTTAATGAAATGGCGCAATGACATTCACGTCAAAATGTTACATTGTTTGTGCATTTTTTTCTTCTGAAACTTTACACGTCTGAAGTTATGTGTG
>BLXT01000616.1:485582-493082 GCA_019648995.1 Plakobranchus ocellatus | reverse complement strand
TAAAAAATCAGAATAGGCAAAGACATTTTCAGTGTAGTTTCAACTTTTCTTTGAAACGAACATTAAGACGTGCAAAAAAAAATAAAATTAATTAACTAAATCAAATTTACTATAATTAAACAGAAGCCAAATTCACTCACATCAGAGAGCTGCTTCCTGCCATTTACTTTAGTTTGATTATTTTTGTGTATGTGAATAGCCAGTTTTGAACAAGAGTGTTCTCAGGCTTTCAGGCCCCCCATTAGACCAGCGGGGCTTGATCTTGCCACTATCCACTTTGCCACCAAAGCCCTTGGTATTTAGGTCAGAGAGAAAATGCCTTAGTTCCCAGTTACAAAGAGAGAGAGCATAGACCTGGCCCTCTTCAGAACATAACGTGGCTTTAGGGCGTCGGAGTTTGTAAACGCAAAGAAATAACAGAATGTAGTCCGTTTTGATGGTGCGCAAAAAATTATGATTAGAGCTCTGATTGGTTCAAAAGATGTGCAGCCCCAAGTCATGTAATGTTTTGGAGAAAGCTAATTGGTTCCATTACATAGAGTAACAATCATAGAGACAAACTATTACAATTTATGACTAAAATGAAAAGAGCTAATTTACAATTTATTAAATGAATCAGAATACTAAAAATAATTGCAGGCTGGCAAACTGTGAAATACATGATATTCAATTAAGATATTAATACGTAATGAATGAAATGTAAGAAAACAATAACGATACCTATATGAGTTTGAGGAAATATACCAAAAAAGAAAAATGATGATAATGATGTCGCTAACAGTGACAAACCTGGAGAAAAAGTTCTGGTTGTAAAAAAATATATATTTATAGTGACGTTCTCCGGTAAGGGAATGAGATAAGTGACGAAACATTAAAATTACATCCCTTTGATGAACATCACCCACTTTTTAATCCAATGTGTTTCTAAGTAAACATATATGTAGTGCTAATACTCTTAGTTTTAAAAACGCGATGTTTTTTCTTCCTATTATTATATTTTTATATTTAAAACAATACTTTTTTCTTCCTCTGAAAAGTACGAAAATTAATTTAAAAAAAGATATTTTTTAATTTTTTTCCTTCTAACAAAGAAATGAGGACCATGATAAAAGGGACAGTAACTCAGCGGGAATTTAATTCCCTGAGTGATGTGACCATGTGTGACCTCAGCGGATAGTGATTGCCCTTTTCACACGTTCCAAGGTCTTTGGGACTAAAAAGAAAGTTTAAAAGTTTCTGGAATAATCTAAATGTTTTAACGTTAGCATTCTTTACTTTGAAATCTGTATGAAGGCATCGAGTTTTAAAGCGACCAAAGGGAAGTAAAAAACACTTTCTCTCTCTCTCTCTCTCTCTCTCTCTCTCTCTCTCTTTCTCTCTCTCTCTCTCTCTCTCTCTCTCTTTCTCTCTCTCTCTCTCTCTCTCTCTCTCTCTCTCTCTCTCTCTCTCTTTTTTTTTAAGCAATCATTCATTTTGCTCGACTACGATTTCTGAAGAAAAAAAATGTTTTAAATGGTTGACGTCTAACGAAGGACCATAACTCTTGCCTCTCCTTCTTATCACAATTTGCGCACTTTTTTTTAAACCTAAGAATGAAGCTTATATTATAGTGGTAAATTTTACGCCGAAGCTTAACAGCTAAATTTATGTACAATTTTTAAACTTAGAAGTACAAATAATTCCAACATTAAGATAATTGGAGAAAGGTTTAGAAAATGAAAAGAGTCGTTTGTATCGAAAAAAATTTGCTCTGCCTAGAGTAGTTTTGCATTGAAATAATTTAAGGTAAAAGATATCATAATTTGATTAAAATATGTTACATTTATTCTTTATTCTTTTCCACGTGTCTCCTTATATTGTTAGAATTGCACATTTTACATCACCAATTAAAACTATTTTTAAGAGTATTCGATGCCTCTAGTCGCTTGCTCATATATGTTTAACTACTTTAGTTTTAAAAAATGCAGTATGTTTGATATATGAATGATATAATTTAAACATTAATATAACAACATTCATGATCAAGAAGACATATCAAAATAACATTCACAATATCACAATATATATTTTTTTCAGTGAGAATTTACATAATACAATGATATAGAACAAAATATCCATCCATCTTTTAAGCATGTTTTCCTTGTAACAGAGAAAGTAAGAAAGTTAAAGAAATTCATAGACTTTCTTTTATAAAAAAATTAAAGATAACGAATTGCTCTTCAGATAAAAAAAAAAAAACCAAAACAAAACAAAAACAAAAAAAAAACACTTAGTGTTGTTACAAAACACTAAAAAAAAAAAATCCCACCTAAAGCAAAAGGTTAACATAAAAGCAATGCATAAGGCAAAAATTACTGGTTTGGATATACACAAATGTAAACTGTATTTTTTAGAGAAAAATTGTAAATGAAAGGGTAATTAATGTGTACGAGTGCCTTTTCATTTAGGAATGATTGATAGAACAAAAAGGAAATGTGACTTAAAGACAATACGAAGAGGGAATAGGGGTAATTAGGAAATTGGAAAAAAAAGTAATGTGTATGATTGTTTCAATGCGGATTTTTTTCAAAGACCGACACTTCTTCTATTCGCTTTCTGACTAAATCGATTCCTAACGAAAGTCTCTTTAGTTTGTTTTGTTGACAGATTATTACACACTCGATGCATTTGGATTATAAAGATTGTTCTTTCAATTAGTGATCCCATCGTCAGGTAAGGTTTTGGATGAGACCCAATTCTCATAACTAGATGACACAAGAGGAGTCTTGACAATTGTTTACTTGAAGACCATTAGCCTCTAATCACACAAATATCGCACTTTTTTTTTTTGCTTTTAATTTATTTTATTATTATTTTTTTAAATCTTACATTAATATCTCAGAAATTCATGACACACACACACATGAATCATAACTTGTTACAAAAGCAGTTCATAGTTTTTATGCACATTCACAAAGTGTCATGTCATGCGCTGACAATATTAGGAATATCATGAAGTCCGCTATAGAGGTCAGGAGTCATGGAGTAAGCAATTCCGGTTGAGTTATTATCACTTTTGTTCTCGTTGTCGCGGCTATTTGGATAAGTCAGTCCGTGATAAAACTGCTGTTGCTGCTGGTTACTATGGTAACCTTGATTGCCGTATGCAGAGTAGTAAGGGGAGTAACTCTGATGATGGGTAGGAACTCCGGCAGCCATGTTGAAGTCCCCGTAATTTTGATGCGCGCCATAATTGTAATCATTTCCAGTTTCGGCAGATACTGGTCTTCCGTAGTTGTTAGTTGGATAGTGGTTGTAATGCTGTAGTTGGTGTTGTTGTTGTTGTTGCTGGTGGTTATTGTGGTAATGTATGGTGGAAACGTTTTGGTCGAAGGTTGAAAACCTTGGATTCATCTTGTCACAAAAACTGGCCGTGTAGTCCCCGCCATAAGCAGTTTCGTTTGAGCCTCCCTCAAATTTCATCGTGTATGGATCGGAATTGGAATGGACCCCGCGCACAGTGAGGGTGTTGCTGTTGCTACTACTGCTGCTGTTGGGTGAGGGATAAAGCAGATGGTGAGGGGAGGAATCGTCACTAAAAGTGATGTCTGTAGTGTGAGTGTGTGTATGACCGTGTGCGGCGGAGCCAGCCGAGCTAAGGGCGAGAGCGCCCGAGTTGTGACAACTGGCTGGAGTGTGGGAGGGTGTTAAGTGGGGGGACGGGAGGTCCAGTGAGTAGGAAGGAGCGACGGATGTGACCCCGTCACCGACCTTTTGTGGCTGGTGACCTCTGGAAACGGCTGCTGTGAGCCCTCTATCCTCCTCTTGCTGGCCGTCAACGTTTGAACATCCGTTGCTTCTAAGTTTTATGTTCATGCTCTGAATCGTTGTATCTTCCTGTGACGTTATTTTATGGCGTGCTCTAGACAGGGCAGCTCTATTGACTGAACATTGATCGCCTTTTCCCGGCTCAGGTATTGAACCCTGACTTCCGGTGGGGCAAGCGGAAGTGTAGCTCAAGGCGAATGCGTCTAGAGCCCAATCAGAGCCAGCTGTGGCAGACGTTTCCCCTGCGACAATGTTTAGGCTGCCACTATCACTTCGACCGCTATTGTTCATAGTATCCTGGTTCGAAGAGTCAATTTTCGATTCCAGATTCTTGTCATCTTCGATACTTCCGCTTTCTTTCTGACCGCCGTTCGCCTTTCGCCTTTGCAGAAGTGAGGCGGGAGAACAGTGAGCTGGCGCATGCGCGCTCGGTCTCTGTGCGGGCGACGATCCGTGAAAGGCGCTATTGTTGTAGCTGTTCGTGTGGAAAGTTTGTGACGTTAGGTTCGATTCTGGCCGGAAAGAGTTTCCGTAACTACCATAGCCTTGTTCATATTTACCGTAAATCGAATCGTCTGTCACTCCTGGTGCTGAGCTAGTAGTGCTGCCTAGCTTGACGCAGTTTTCCCTAGCAGACACTGCACAATAAGCTCCCGGGTACTGTTGCGTCTGCTGCTGGAAACTGCCTTCATATACGTTTGCACTGTTGCTTGGGCGAGTGTTGTCATCATAAAAATACCTATTGCTGTACGCGTTGCTAGAGTTGTTTCGCTGGCTAGAACTGGAGTAAGGGTCTACCTCAAACATAGAGCCAAACCCTGCGTGTGGTTTCCCATAGTAGTTACGATTTGATCCATGCGCACCTTTGTTGATGCCCCTGTTGTCGTACGGGTTGTTGAAGTAAGGGATGCCTGTACAGTTGCTGTAGCCTTGTGTGTACAAGTAATTGCTGTGCTGGGTAGGTGTGTTAACGTTGTTGAAGCTGTACTGCTGAGTCGTCCCATCCACGTGATCGGGATCAGAAAAATTTCCGAAGTGCAGACGTTGCTTAGGAAACGGCTCGAACTCATTCGTGATTGGCTGATTGCCGTCTGCGGAGTGGTGGTTGGTTTGTGGCTGTGCGGGCTGCATTTTCGTATTGTTGACACCTTGGAGACGTTTGGCTGTGGCTGAAGAAGACGTGGTGTAGGAGTCGGAGGAAGCAGAAGGCACAGTACAATCGTGGGTGAGATGCTGAGCCAGTTGCGGATTCTGGGAATAAAAATTGTCTAATGCTTGAAGGTCACAGGACGGTTCTGTATATGTGGATGTATGGTGGCCTTGTTGGTCTTGCTGCTGTTGTTGCTGCTGCTTTTGCTGTTGCTGAAAGTCGTGATGGATTTGCTGCAAATGCTGCTGTGCCGAATGTTTATCATTTTTACGTTGTTTGTTGAGAGTGTGTTGAAAATCTGGGTGAACTAACCGAGTGCCTGAATTAGAGGTCTGGTTGCGCCTTTTCTTTTTGGTGGTGGTTGTTGCTGGAATTGTCGCAGCCGGTGTTGCTGTTGATGATACCGGCGATGATGTTGCTTTACTAACTACTGAACTCTTAGATAAGTTTATTTCTTCGTTATTGTTATCAATTGTCCCAGATTGGATAAAAGATTCTGACTTTTTGTAAAAAGAATCCTTAAATGGATACTGACAGTGCACCCCAGCGTTTTGTTGCGGCTGCCGTTGTTGATGTTGGTGTTGAAAGTGAAGACCTTGTGGCGTAGGGCTTGTGTTACTGGGAAGACTCTCGGGTGAGCAGAGACCCGAGTCGTGCGAAGAGGCGTTGCTAGGGGCGGAGATCTGAGGGCTCGTGGACGCATGTCTGTTGTTCTCCTGGCGAAGATTCAAGCCATCTGCTGGCGTAGCTCCTCCAGACACTTGGACAATTGGGGGCATCTGAAGCTGAAAGTCTATGGTTTTCATATCTTCCACAGGTCCTGTGGAATTTTTCTGGTTTTGATTGGTCTTTCTCTTCTTGGCTGCTGGTTTTGACACCGATCTAGAAGGATTTTTCAACTCCAGAAAGTTGTCCACTGCTGTCCCAATACGCATCTCATCTTCCGGGTCTAACGCACAAAGTGAAACGCCAGTTTTCTCGTCCTTAGCTTTTACTTGCAAGGCGAGACTCTCCCTACCACCATTTTGTGACAAACTTTTCTCTGTATCTTGGAAGCTTTTGTGGTCTTTTTTGTTGTCCCTGTCTTCATGAAATTCTAGCCCAGCCTCCTCCTTCTCAGATTTGATGATCTCGTCCATACAAACGCCGGATTCTTCAGCATCTTTCCCGGCCGACCCTCCGAGAGTTAACCCATCGTTATCGCTCTCATCCAGCCCTGCCTCATCATCATCATCATCATGATCCTTCTCGCCTCCTCCGCCGCCTTTCCCCCGACCGTGGGACTGCCGCTTGTATTTCATCCGCCGGTTTTGGAACCATACTTTGACCTGGCGCTCTGTCAGATCTAAGGACGCCGCGATCTCTATCCTCCGTGGGCGACACAGGTATTTGTTAAAGTGAAACTCTTTCTCTAGCTCTAGCAGCTGGGTGTTTGTGTAGGCTGTTCTCAGTCGTCTGCTGCCTGGGGTTGGTCCGCTTGCGCCTCCGCTGGCAGAACTTCCGCCGGAACCAGGCAGCGGGGGCCTCGGAGATGGTGTCACGTGATGCAACATGCTGCTTGTCTCCGGCATTAGACCTAAAGCAGACAAGGATGTGAAGAATACATGAATGAGAACAAAAGGTAAAATTAATAAGACATATTTAAAAAAAAAATTCTCTCGGATAAATAATGATGGGAACACAAAAAAGATCGATTTTATAGGCTAAAACAGATTTGGAAGAAAATAGTTCTGAAAATTATTTAAAAAAAAAAAAAAAAAAAAAAGATAGGACTAATATAAACAATCATAATACTGTTATATTCAGTTCCGCTGTTGGTGACCTGAGTATCAATTCAATTTTATAGAAAAAAAAAAAACCAACACACACCACAATACGATAAAATATACATTACAAAATTGAAGAAGTCTTTAGGAAATCGATGGTAAAGTAGATCTTTTGTTTTCTTTTGTTTGGTTTTCAATGAAAGAATAGCAATACATCTCAAAGAACACATACATAAAACATATTCGTTTTAGGTTGATATTGAAGTATAACAAATTTAAGTGAAAGTTTCAGGAACAAAATTCACTGTGTCTTTGAAAGTTAAAAGTACAATGACATAAAAGACTCACAAACAAACATTCACACACAAACACGAACAAACACAGGCAGAATGGAATTATGTCTAATGAAAATGAGCATCAGAAATAACCACAATCGACTATCGAACGCCTTTAAGATTATCATGATCGTTGAAGTGTCTCAATAGAAATTCTATAGGGCAAAGCAGCTCTATGAAATCGGGAATTTGAAAGTAACATAATTTTATGCAAAAGCTTTTTTCTAAGAACCTCCTAAATTTTCGCTCTCACAATTTTAGTCTGTGAATGATACTGAAAATTTTGGTTTTTGTTTATTATTATTATTATTATTATTATTATTATTATTATTATTATTATTATTATTATTATTATTATTATTATTATTATTATTATTATTATTATTATTGTTATGATAATCATCTTTATTATTATCACTACTACTACTACTACTACTACTAC
>BLXT01000616.1:124578-131298 GCA_019648995.1 Plakobranchus ocellatus | reverse complement strand
GCATAAAAAAAAAAATGGTCTTGAGAGCATACTCGACCTTGACCTATGTACGCCCCAGGGGCGTTAGTGGCGCAGTGGATAGCAAATCCGTCCTGAGATCAGAAAAGACCCTTCTGTCATGGATTCGAGCCCTAACACCGATGCTCATGCCTAACGCAGAGTCTGAAAGCCTGAAATCATTTTGTTGTGAACAGGCTATATAAAAAATGATTAACCATGGTGTGAGCCAAAACAAAAACAAAAAAAAGGGCAAAATCAGCGGCGACGGGAAACAAACTTTGGGGTGCCCAATATGTGAAGATCAAGCTTATTTGTAAACACACTACGTTAGTTTTGAAAAAAAGCATTGCGTTCGTTTACGGGAGGTTTTTCTTCCGTCCCATCTAGGCTATGAGCTTGTGTAAACCCTTTGTAAGATTTCTTTAGAGTAAAGTTTTAGATGATAAATCACCTTTATCATCTGCCTCAAAATTGTTAGGCTGGTTGGTCATTAGTGACACTATAATACAAGCGGCGCTTACTTACCTTTTAGAAAAGGCGGATAAAGACAATTGGTAGAGCCAGAGATGACTTTGTGTCATTCAGTCATAGATCTAGCTGAGAACCGCCTGTAAGACAAGTTCCTTTTTATTAGACTCAAGAGCAGAAATCACGCCAAGTATTGCCGAAAATTCAAAGGAAGATCTAATGAATTGTATTGGTACCTTTCTAATATTCTATAGATCTGTTGATTCACTATTAGCAGTGGTCTATCTCTCATCGATCACTCGAACCGTTTCTCGATCGTCCTTTTATCTCACCGCCCAAGACTTCCAGAAAATACTATAAATCCAATATGTAGACCATTTATGTCAATAAAACGTGAACAAATTTATGCCATAAAATATTAAGTATTGTTCACTAAATATTTATAGCAAGGCTATATTTGGAGCAAAACTGATAACACGAAAAAAGAAAAAAGGGTGGAAAAAAAAAAGAAAAGAAAATGACATTGGCAATTTATTTCATCTTTTTATACACGCAGACTTCCTGAAATCTAAAATATTATAATGCACACAAAGCTCCTTGGTGTTGGGGGACACAGGTCTTTTTAACGTAAATAAATTTATCATGTAAGTCTCCGAGCTATTCTATTAATGATAGCAGAAAAAAAAAAAGAATGTAAGCATAACTCTACTGGGTTTAAACAGATCCTAGACCTGTGAAGGAGATTCATTGTTTTATAAAATGGAGAAGAAGAGAAAAATTTTGATGAATATCAGTGCAATTTTCTGATCAACTCCGCTTCCTGTTAAAACAAATTGGAAATATGGTCTTTTTTACGTTTTATTAGGGAGGAACAAAGGGAAAGTGATTGCCTTAATTTACGTTACATAACTGAAACTCTCAGAGGCGGACCCTGGTCAGGTCAATATGTAGGGCACGATCTGGGCATGTTGAGTGGTCAACATGTTTTTCTAACATGCCAACATTCCGAGTGACTTAACTAACGTCTCCCTCAAGGCAGAGAATCTGGGTCTAGGCTGACCATGTCAGTTGCCACCATTACGATTTCATACAACGGCAACGTCCAGGTTTTTGTCTTTTCAAATGAACTGGATTTTCCTGTACATGAATACGGATCTACATTTGAGGTCAAGGCCACGATTGTCTGTCAGAGCCAGGCGAAGGTTGGTCTGACACAATGTCCTGTTTGTCTCTTGCTCTGCCACCTCCATCCCTCCCCCTTCCCCTCCCCTCCCATAGGCCAAAACACACACACAGACACACACACCTACATACCGCCAGTCCTTACCTTTTCTCACAATTTACTCCCTGAATGACACGTTAAAGTCTTGCCCATCTCCGGGGGTCCCCAAAGACCCTGGGTTGGGTTAAGCGTCTCTGACAATGATAGATTGGCTACAGAGAAGACTCACAACAGTAGATCTGGACTCTTCTACAGGAGTGGGAAAAGCAAAAAAACAAGTGACCAGCCCGTGAAGAAACAAATAATAACTTAGAAACTGGTGTTGGTCCGTGTTAATGTGTCTACGGGATTGAGGTAATAAATATTTAGATTGTGTGGAATGGAATGCTCGTGGGTGTGTTCAAAGCCTTCTAAATCCTACGGGTGTTAGACAACTACTACATAAATTTAAGTATTTCATGTCCCCTTCAGCGTTGCTTTATTTTGTGTAAAGTCTCGATTTATTTGGCTTTTTTTTCGTTTTACAATTGTGTACACAGATGCAAAAGCATATTTTGAAGAATTGCAAATGTTATTATGTTCCAATCTGACATACAAATTAAACTTTACCCCTCATAAAAATGGTTTTAAAAGTGCTATGCATAAAAAAAGAAAAAAACAAAAAAAAAAAAAACATTTGAATGGCGTTAAATGGCTACGTTTTCTACATTTTTTACACATTTTTTTAATGAATAATCATACTTTCTTTTTATAACGGTATCTGATTGACATTAAAAGTAATTTCAAGGAAGAATGTAATTGTATAATATTTTCCTCTTCTCAGCATCGCTTTCTATCAGGTAAACATAATATTTAGTAGTTAAGTAACATTTTGAACAATCTGACCAACGATGCAAACACGTGATTAATCATAGACTGCGAGCAGCAAAAACTTCATATAATATATCATCTCATTGCCAATGAGATTTTATTGTTTTTCTTCTCAACCACAGAGGTAAGGCAAATCCTCACAGTTAATGCAAGAGGACAAAAATCACCAATTGCCTTGTTGCACAGAACTATTTTTAAGTTTTTTTCCGAACTTGAATAGTGATGCTAGCCACTAGTAACTGTTGCCCGGTCAAGGCTACTGAGATGTTTCTATTAGATCTATATAAAAAATTCAGACTAAATAGAAAATTAAGAGCTATACAAATTAGATTTATTATTGCACAGATTGATTCGTCCTCTATGATTGCTAATTGACTCTAAAGTTTTTCCATAATGTATGATCAGATTTTAAAGTTTTGAGGTTAGATCTACGGTTGCTTGCTAGGCCGACTAGTTCCATTTTCGATAATACAGTTCAAACGGATCAAATTAAGCAATAAAAAACCCACCCTACGCTCTACTTCATGTTTCTAAATCTACCCAAGGGTATCTTAGGTTGAAATGCAATAAAATCCGATTTTTTTACGAAGTCGTTTTAGAAAAGATGGGCTAAATCGTTGACACGCTGGTCTAATGATTAGACAGAAAAATGCAGTATTATTGGTCCAGAGCACGGAAACCAAGTGATGGCCGGTAGTGACGTTTCGCGGCAACAATGCAATTTGACTGGCGCCTTTCAAAAGATGTTCTATTCTAGAAATATAAATAAAGTAAAATTCAAACTCCCGTTCTCATCTGTAGCGCCAACGAAACCAGTAATGCAACGGAAACTTTAAGGTTGATTCTGCTATACCTCGTTTTGTCTTTCTATGTCTACTGAAATCGCCCCGCCATAGTCAATGGGGAGTTTTGACATAACGTGCTTGACCTATGTTAGTTAGGCATTTAGTTCCTTTGCCAGATATGCACAGTCAGTCCTTGATGAAGGATTACCGCTCGTCAAGATCAAGTGTCCTTTTCTACCGTCATTTGACGTACGCGTTAATACTACCCAATAGCCAGTGTGCTTCAGTTGCAATAGCTTTTCCCTTGATTTTGAATTGGAATGGTGAAAACTGGCCTAGCATTGAGATATGCTCCTGCTACTATACACGATATAGTGCAAATCTTCCAAAGATCACATAACCTCACCCTTTGGTTAAGAAGACGAAGGGAAGCAAAACAATAAAGATACTAAAGCAACGTATGACGAAAATAAAATAAAATAAACGATTCCCATTTATTTCTGAAATGGCTGAGATCTTAAAAACGCCGAAAATATTTGAGTTTTCTTGTGAAATGCAAACTGGAGATCAAAAGCATCAAACGACGGTCTTGCAGACAAGAGCAGTATACCTAACTCTCCAGGCCAAAGTCAGTTTGACTAAAGAATTCCAGCATAACCTCAAAATCTAATTCTCTATCTCCTCATAAATGAAACCTTAAGGATTTTAACTTTTGAAATCTCTAAAGATGCACCAATCGGTCAGGGTCTGACAAACAACGAAAATCTGTTGTTAACTTTTATTTCCCTGACCTTTGTAGTTGTCAAGACTTCTCTAAGCTGTGCGACAGATAGCTGAGCTTGTAAGTAAAATCATGTGTATCAGAGACAGAGAAAGAGAGAGAACAAGCGAAAGAGAAAGAGAGAGAGAGAGAGAGAGAGAGAGAGAGAGAGAGATAACTTAGATCAAGAGAAGGTATAATCATATTGAACTAATGATGCCCCTTGGCTGAAAAGATGTTCAGAAAACCATTCGCAAAACTAGGATGGAATTACAAAAGAAGAGGGCAAGACCAAGAACTAAAAAGACAAAACAAAATTAAAAAGCCAACTAGTTCCTTAACCAGAGCTAAAAATGCTGTATCAATTTATAGCTCACAAGAACGTATTGCTATTGTGAATTGACGTTCCTGAGATCACATCTTTCTTTCTTTCTTTTTTATTGACGAGTTCTTTAAAGTTAGCGATAGAGAAAGGAGGGTTCATCACATCCGCCATACAATAAAAAGGAACAATAAAATATTATCTGTGACCTATCCTGGATAAGTTAAAACTGGCGTAGATCACAGAATTGAGCTGCCAAGTGGAAAAAGATGGCCTTTTAGATTGGTAGCTGTGGGGCTAACATTGCCACTTTTATAGATAAACCCATTCTGATTGTACTGCCCGACCGCCGGGAGAAATTGCGAGGCAAGCATCAAAAGACGGTCTTGCAGACAAGAGCAGTATTCAGCGTCTGAAGCTTATAATCCACTATGAAATCTTTACTCACGTAGATTTGGCGAAATCCCCTTCCAGTGTTATGATGTAGACGAAACAGGTCAAAACTTGCCTTAAATCACCAGACTAGCCCAATGTTATGACGGTCATTGTGACAGGGGGAGGGGGGACAGCAGGTGAAACTGTTCCTGTTGCATGGAGAGTTTGACCAGGCGTTTGATGTTTTTATGGACCTGGTCTGGATTAGCTGGGTTGCAATGGCTTCACTTAGTTATTGCTGACTTGGTCATCTTTGGTCATCGCTGGTCATCACATTGTTTATGGGTGTAATAATATATGCATTCTACATGAAAGCGATCTGTTTGAGGTTTGGATATTTATTTCTCTTGATTGGATAAATAAAGTAAATATCTAGATACATATTCACATAAAGAGATAGTACGTGACAACATGGGAAATTACTAGACTTAGCGATACTTTATTAAACTACACGGGGACAGTACAAGACTGCACGGCATTTCACAGGACTCAAGGACAACTCAAGGACCAGAAAACACGCCGAAAATTGTGTGTTCTAGTGAGACCTTCTTGGTCGAATGCGATGAATCAATCAAGTTTGTTTTCCGCATGCATTCTCTCTCCTGCTAGACTGTAGCATTGGGCTTTCGATTTCAAGCATTTTTTTTTAACCACAAACAGCAATATTAGAAATCTAAAACTATCTACCAACCAATCCTGAGTGGTCCTTTATCCTTCAGGTTAGGACACAACTAACTTTTCGGTCCTTTATCCTTCAGGTTAGGACACAACCAACTTTTCGGTACTTTATCCTTCAGGCTAGGACACAACCAACGTTTCGGTACTTTACCCTTCAGGTTAGGACACAACCAACTTTTCGGTATTTTATCCTTCAGGTTAGGACACACTAACTTTTCGGTCCGTTATCCTTCATGTTAGGACACAACTAATTTTTTCGTACTTTATCCTTCAGGTTAGGACACAACTAACTTTTCGGCGGCTTTGCTATTGGAACGGTATCTTTGAATCTCCACAGATAATACTATGGCTGGTAACATTAGTATTCTTCATTAATGTTATAATTTTCTTTTTTTTTTCTTTGGAGGGAAGAACAACTTAATTTAATGGTACATAGATATGATTCTATATGATTGTATTGTCTGCATTATTATCATCTTCTACATAGACAAAAGCAAACTATTAGCATATTTATATTTGCATAACTTTCCCTTTTTTGTTATGGAAAACCTATTTCCAACTTTCTTTACTCAAAAAATTGAAACTATAACAATAATTTTACTCTATAATTAAACTCTCACGCACACATGAAACAAAAATCCAATATAGAAAACAGAGAAGAAGATGATCACTAATGTTTGTTTTGTTGTGCATTATTCTCCATCTGACGGGGCGTCGGTAGCACAGTCGCTAGTGAGTCCGCCCTGAGATATGCAGGGACCCTTCTGTCGCGGTTCGAGCCCCGCCACCGGCGCCCTGGCCTGACGGAGGGCCCGAAAGCCTGAGATCACCTTGTTGTGGACTGGCTATATACAAAAACTAACTAACCTCCATGTGACACCACTTGCCCTCTCAAATATTATGAAAACCTAATGCTGGACTATCTCCAGCACTTTGCCAGAGATCTGTGTGGAGGTGTTTGGGGTTACCAGAGCTGTATGAAACGTTTTTATGTAACCTAACCAAATCCACTGCTGCTGGTCCATATTTCGCTTGGAGACCATCCTTGGAGAAAACAATTTACGCAAAAAACTTGTGATGCCGTTTTTCCTTTTGGTTTCGCGTTGCGTCGCCCAAAGTTTCTTAACAGGATTGTTATTATTTCCGGTGCGCAGTTAATGCTGCAAAGAAGAGACTAGGT
>BLXT01000616.1:119578-122078 GCA_019648995.1 Plakobranchus ocellatus | reverse complement strand
TCTTGCTCTTTCTTTCCCGCTCCTCCTTTATCATCAAAGAACCGATTAAGAGGCGGAGAAGTTCAACTTTTTACGACCGGACCATCTTTCGTTTCCAGCCACCATCTTGCCTTATTATTGCTGGTCCTTTTTTTTTTTTATTATAGCCATGCCTGATGCACTTTCTTTGCTTCTCTTTTTCATTTATCATGTTTTATTTTTATTCTTTTTTTAAATTGAATTTTTTTCTGTTTTCTTTTTCTTTTCTTTTTCCTCGCATGTTTTATCACCTTTCATGGCATCTTTCTCCTTTTTTACATTTTTCTCCTTTTGCTCCTCCGCCTGTTCTTCTCTTCCTCCTCTTTCCGCTGCATCTACTTCTCTAACTTCGCCTTCTCCTTCATTCTTCTCCCAAGATAGGTATTTCATTTTTCTTCTTCTCTTTCTCATTTATTTTCTTCTTTTCTCAGTGTCTCTGTTTTATCCATTCTCATTCCGTTCTTTCTTTCATCATCTCTTTTCTCCTCTTCTTGTTCTCTATTTAATTCTTCAAGCTTATTTTCTTTAAATTTGTTTTCCATACCTTTTGTTATTGTTTCTTCTCCTTGCCTCCTCCTCTTCTTCCTACTCATTCTCCTCCTCCTCTTCCTTTTTTTTCCTTTTCCTCTTTCTTCTCTTCCTCTTCCTCCTCTCCTTCTTCTCCTCCCCCTCCTCCTCCTCCTCCTCCTCTTACTCCTCCTTCTCCTCCTCTTCCTCCCTCTCCACCACATCCTCCTCCTCCTGCTCCTCTTCTTCCTCCCCTTTCTCCTCCTCTTACTCATTCCCCTCCTCCTTTTCCTTCTCTTCCTCCTCCTCCTTTTCCTTCTCTTCCTCCTCTTTCTCCTCTTCTTCTTTAACCCCCTTATCCTCCACCTCCTCCTCACTCCCATCTCCCCCCAGTCGTCCTTGCTCTGACTGTTCAAGCGCGAAGTCGCTAATGATCGGACATAAATCAGGCAATTCTGGCTTCCGTTCGGATCCTTTTCAATGCGTTTTGAATGGGTGAAGAGCAGAGAAGAGTTAGCCAGGCGAGCTCTACAATAGATTAGAGGGAAGCGAGGGCTATTTAGGAACAATTCTGCCATCATTTCCCTTAATATGGCCATAAACAACTCGAAGGCAAAGAGAATTCAATAGTGATGGTGCTTTTTTTCTGGTTTGGGATGATAGGGGTGGCAAGAGGATGAAGATTGTGGTAGAGAGGGGAGGGGGAGAGAGAGAGACAGGGAGGGAGGGAGAAAGAGAGAGAGAGAGAGAGAGAGAGAGAGAGAGAGAGAGAGAGAGAGAAATATAGAAGTACCATTGTTTCGAAAATCAGAGGTCCGAGGTTCGAAACCCAGTCCGGTTCAAGTTAATTTTTAATTGCTCCTCTGTGTCCACCCAGCACTAAATGGGTAGCTAGGTCTCCTTAGATCAGGCGAAAGTAAAGGCGGCGAGGAAAGCAATGGCAAACTACCTCATAATGCCGCATGCCAAGAACAATCAGGACCCTACTCCTGGTTCCCCGATGCTTGGGAAGCATGGGACCCACTTTACTTTTTTATTGTTTCGGAAATACACGAAGAGAAGGTAACGGAAAAAAAAAAAAAAACAATAATGATAAATAATGATGAGAAGGACAGGGTGGTAAGAGAAGGAAGATACTTATGATGAAGAGGTAGAAGATGAGAGATTAAAGAAGAAAATGCAACATTTCGGAAAATTATACTGAGAGATAAAAAGGCAAATATTTTCTTGAGTTTAATCCTAAACGGGCATATACTGGGTGTCCTAAAGAGTATTCTTTATTTATGCTAAACGTTTTGTCAGAGAAGAGAGCAAAGAGAGGAAAAGAGAGAGAGAGAGAGAGAAAGAGAGAGAGAGAGAGAGAGAGAAAGCAAGAGAGAGAAAGAGAGAGACAGACAGACAGAAAGAGAGAAAGAGAGACAGAAAGAGAAAGAGAGCGAGAGAGAAAAAGAGAGACAGACAGACAGAAAGAGAGAAAGAGAGAGAGAGAGAGAGACAGACAGACAGACAGAAAGAGAGAAAGAGAGAGAGAGAGAGAGAGAGAGAGAGAGAGAGAGAGAGAGAGAGAGAGAGAAAGCTTAGAAAAATATTAATGTGGTCTCTAATGTTGTGAGGAAAAGGTTCTTTAAAAGAAAACAAAATGAAAATAAGTTTATTGGATGTAATAGGCAGGAGTGCTCCTAACAAGGGTAGCTTTTTGGGACTGTACTTGCGTAGCTGCAAGAAGAGGTTCAAAGGCTGAAGGTTACGATAAAACATCGAGGGTTACGATCACTTAGAGGTTAAATAAGTTATGCTAAAACACTCGACTTACCCAAAAAAAAATATTAAAGTGACGACATGCACAAATTTATAGATCCTGAAGATTCACAATCATACTCTGATCTCATTCACATGTTTCTACCAAAGCCATAGCCATGGCCCTCCGATCTCATTCACATGTTTCTATCAAAGCCATAGCCATGGCCCTCCGATC
>BLXT01000616.1:77558-87558 GCA_019648995.1 Plakobranchus ocellatus | reverse complement strand
CTCATTAAAAGCTAATACTTTTGTGTTGTTTTTATATTTTGTTTTGTTTTTAATCTGATAATTATATAACTTTAATGTTTTCGTTGTTTTTACATGGAGCAACGGTTGCTGGCATTAATGTTATTCTTTAACTCAATTCTTCATCATTCTGTACCCACGGATCGTAATTAATTTTTGTATATAGCCAGTCCACAACAAGATGATTTCAGGCTTTCAGGCCCTCCGTCAGGCCAGGGCGCCGATGGCGGGGCTCGAACCCGCAACAGAACGGTCCCTGCAGATCTCAGGGCGGACTCGTTAGCCACTGTGCTTCAGTTAAGAGTAAGTTTGTTTGCGTGCACGACACAGCGTGGTGTGTAAGGAATGGCGTGAGTGAGGGAAAAAGAATTCTATAGGGCAAGGAACTATGATAAAAAATCGGGTTCGAAGATCTTAGCAACTAGTTTGAAACAAGCTTGTGTTGATATAATTGATGAAAAATCTCAGCAACTAGTTTGATTCCGAAATTAGTTGATATAATTGGTAAATAGCAATTCCTTCGGTTCCGATCTTAGTTGATATAATTGGTAAAAAAAAATCTTAGCAATTACTTCGATTCCGTTCTGAGTTGATATTATTGGTAAAAAATCTTAGCACAGTTCGATTCCAAAGTCAGTCGATATGATTGGCAAAAAATCTTAGCGATTAGTTCGATTCCGATCTGAGTTGCTATTTAAAGCAGAATTGTGAACGTGTTGAAAACACTGTAGAAGCACCCATCAATAATAGAGGCTGAGGTAAGAGTCGCACTGGGCAGTTTTAGTGCGTTCCTCACACAAAAGTAAAACCAAGTAATCGGACCTTGACAATCGTTACCTTCGTCAAAGGATTTATTGCGTATGTCGACGATGAATTTAGTGCCTAATTAACGCTTCCATTAGCTCACAATTGCAAATACAGATTGAAGGGTAGAGGTCACGAAGAAAGATCAGGAGTTACGCCTGACTACAGGTCAACTACTTTATCCTAAAACTCTCCACTGAGGGCATTATGGGAAAAGTTCCATGGAAAAGGCTGAAGTTATAATAGTTTTTGTGTGTTTATTTGTTGGTTTAACTGTTCCAATTACATTTCAGCTCACCTGTTAAAAAGAAATTCTTTCTCCAACTCTGTGATCTGGTGCCGACTGTACGCAGTTCTGTTCCGCTTGGATTCTGGTATACATGAGGGGGCTGCAACAGAAGATAGCAGACGATAAGGTCATGGGGGAGAAAGTACGTTCATACGAATATAACATGAAATTTAGAAGAGGTGACTCGATAATTTTGATTGCCTTAACGTTTTTGTTTATTTATGAACTTGATAGACGAAATGAAGTAGACGCGTTTTGGAAAAAAAAAAAAAACAGACTTGACATATAAATAATGCATTGCACGTGTTTAACACAGCGGCTTTAAATCTGAACTATAAAAAGGTCTTTCACACCTGATGAAAGGCATGAAAACTTGAAATCACAGGAGAAGCAGACTGCTGCATATTCAAGACACAACAAATAATGAGGTTCAAGAGAATAGGCTTGATATGATTTGAAAAATTTTCCTTTTAAACCGGCATACAAACAATACAAACAAAGATCACTCAGTTGCTTTAGGTAGCCTTTCCAGCACTAACTCTCACTCCTGTTTGTGATCTTAATAGTTTTAAAAAGACACAGATAACACGCCTAGTTATTGCAGTCACATTTCACAAGTGAGAGAGAGAGAGTGACAAGTTATATGACACATGAAGATTCTAAAACGATATTTTAAAAAATTTCAAGATTAGTAAGAATAGCTTCATTTTCTTTTTAGAATCCCGTTTCCCGTAAATCAAATTGTTTAAGTTGTAGATTATTCGGCATGTCGGCTCTTTCACGGCGGAAGATGAATTACCCGATGACAAATCATTTATTTTCTCTTCAACTTCCTCTCTCATAAAATCACAACACAAATTTTCCAAGGGCATTGCAGAGTAAAGCTTTTTTTCTTTCTTTTTTTTTTTTCCGAGTCCCAACATGTCTGCCCCTATGGGAGCATAGGGTATACGTTTTTCAATAAGATATGAACACGCCTGTCCCTATCGGACCACAGAGTATAACTTTTTCCATGATATATGAACACGCCTGACCCTACCAGACCGCAGAGTTTACCGTTTTCAATTAGATATCAACACGTCTGTCCCTATCGGACCACAGAGTATAACTTTATCAATGAAATATCAACATATCAGTCCCTACTGGACCGCAGAGTTTACCGTTTTCAATGAGATATCAACACGTCTGTCCCCATCGGACCACAGAGTATAACTTTATCAATGAAATATCAACATATCAGTCCCTACTGGACTGCAGAGTTTGCCGTTTTTAATGGGATATCAACACGTCTGTCCCTATCGGACCACAGAGTATAACTTTATCAATGAAATATCAACATATCAGTCCCTACTGGACTGCAGAGTTTGCCGTTTTTAATGGGATATCAACACGTCTGTCCCCATCGGACCACAGAGTATAACTTTATCAATGAAATATCAACATATCAGTCCCTACTGGACTGCAGAGTTTACCGTTTTCAATGGGATATCAACACGTCTGTCCCCACCGGACTATACAGCAAAGGTAGTTGTTTTTTTCGATGAGATACCAACACGTCTGTCCCCATCGGACTATACAGCAAAGTTGTTTTTTTTTTTTCGATGTCCCTATCGTACCAATGACGCAAGCTTTTTGGATGAAATTAAGATCTTCTGATCCAAAGTAGCAGCATTCATTGCCGTCATTGCACCATCAGACACACAATAGATTCAACACCTCAGTTGAATGTAAAATCCCGCTACTGTTATTAATTATATTTTTTTTTCTTTCTTTTCCTGAGAAAGAGGAACAGGGGGAAAGGGGAGGGGGGGGGGGGTCAATTTATTAAGTCCCCCATCGGGAACTCAGATATTTATTCAATCACCATTACTCATGTGCGATGTCTATCATAATTATCCCGTCAATTTTTGTAACAACGCCGTTAGCACGGTTTTTTTTTTTTTTTTAATAATTATTGAGTAGATAATTTATCCAAAATGGGAATTTCATTGCAGAGAGGGGCAGAGAGGCATACAATAGGAAAAGAGAGAGAGAGAGAGAGAGAGAGAGAGAGAGAAAGAGAGAGGGAGACAGAGAGAGAGAGGGAGACAGAGAGAGAGAGGGGGAGACAAAGAGAGAGAGAGAGAAGGAGACAGAGAGAGATAGAGAGAGGGAGAGAGAGAGGGAGAGAGAGAGGGAGACAGAGAGAGAGAGAGAGGGAGACAGAGAGAGATAGAGAGAGGGAGAGAGAGAGGGAGACAGAGAGAGAGAGGGAGACAGAGAGAGAGAAGGAGACAGAGAGAGGGAGAGAGAGAGGGAGACAGAGAGAGAGAGGGAGACAAAGAGAAAGAGAAGGAGACAGAGAGAGAGAGGGAGACAGACAGAGAGAGAGAAAGGGAGAGAGAGAGATGGGGGGAGGAGACAGAGAGAGGAAAAAAGACGGGTAGAAAGATAAATAGTGAGAGAGAGAGGCCGAGGGAGAGACTCTGATTGTAAAGCAGACATAGTGAATATTTAGGAAAAGGTAAAGTGATCTCCCTGATAAGAATGAGTCTCCACCATGATCAAAGCCGTGACTGTTTCCTTGTCGTACGGCGATGAGAATTATATAGCCTTTATATTTCCAGTCTCTTTTATTTTGCCAAGCTATCCAACTAGTGCTGAATGAACACAGCAAAGCAGATAAAATATAGCAGGGTTCGAACCTGTGCCTAACTAAGCTTAAACGGATTCTTCTATTGGGTCACAGTTGCAAAAAAGAGGTTCAAGGGTTACGTTAAAAGAATTAAGGGATACGTCTACTTAGAGGGCAATTAAGTTATGCTAAAACTGCCGAGTAATAATGGTAATCCAAAGTACAAATGATAGAACCAAATAAAATCATTTGCCTTTTTTTGAATTGAAATACTGTGCGAGAATATTTTGATAGGAATTAAGTGCATCTTTCTGATGGTACTAACAGAATTCTTTCTCACGGGCAATTTTAGTTCAGCAAAAGTTGGATTGCTTCTCACCAGCGAATTATGTTCATTTTGAAATATGTATTAAAATCTTTGTTTTGGTTTTTATGTATATAGCCTATCCACAAAAAGGTAACCTTAAGCTTTAAGGCTTTACGCCAGGCCACGGAGATAAGCTATCCACTGTGCCACCAACGCCCCGTGTCTTTGCGCGAAAAGAAACTTCTGTTTGAGAAGATAAGAGACGCACTTAAGTGTTTTGATTTTAAAACCAGTCGTGTATTAAAAACACTAAATCTAGACTTACGTTGTTCAATGTACTAGATTTGCAAACACGTTATTCAGATATACGCCAATGTTGATTGTGGGTATATAAAAGATATATTATATATTATCTTTAATGAAAACCTTACCTGATGATAAAAAACATTGACAGAAAGATAAGAGTGGAGGCATTTTAAATGTCTTTACACCCTTCTGGTTTTTGTGTAGAAAAAAAAATATATTGAGGCTGTGGCGCAATTGAGCATAAAGGTGAATGTAGGGGTAATAATATGTACAACACAAGAAATCAAATAAATTTTCGAGTTACGAATTTAAATACTTTTAAAGAAAAATGTTGCAGAAAATATAAAAAAAATAATATAGGGCAGTAATCAGTGGCTAATTTATACTTCATCTTATCAACTTTCATTGTCTTCAAATAATGTTGGATTTTTGTTTGTTTGTTTGTTTGTTTGTTTGTTTTGTAATGTATGGAGTTTTTTTTTTCTTTAGCGTGAGTGTGTGTGTGTGTGTGTGAGGTTTGGTTTGGTTTGGTTTTTCTATATAGCCAGTCCACTACAAGGTGATCTCAGGCTTTCGAGACCTCACTCAGGCCTGGGCACTGGTGGCGGGGTTCGTCAGACGGGTCCCTGCAGATCTCGCTAGACACTGAGCCAATAACGCCACGTATGTGTGTGTGTGTGTGTGTGTGTGCATTTGCTTCACTTTTTCACTGTTTTAAACACACAATCCACAAGGCAGCTCCTATAGAATATCCACATTCCCCCTCCTCTCTTCCCCGACCCTCTCTCTCTCTCTCTCTCTCTCTCTCTCTCTCTCTCTCTCTCTTTCTCTCTCTGCATCCTTCTCTCTTTCCTCCACTGTTTCCCCCTCAGAAACCCCAGCAGTCCGTTACGCCTGGCCCCCTGATGCAACTTGACGTCTGCCCACACCTGGATGGTCACGCAATAAATAACAATAGATATAATTTAGGACATTATGTACGTCATGGGTTTCACAAGCCCCAGGCCGTATCCGCATAGCTGACTCTGTTTGTACGTCGCTCTGGTTATTTATTGTAACGGTCCATCCTTCTTCACATTTCACGCATTTTTTTTCTTCTTTCGTATCGTTAAACCAAAATTGTCATCTAAGAAATGATGATAAAATGTCAGGGTAAATTGTTTTATGGCTGCGTAAATCTTACCATGAAAATTGCCATCAAAGGAAACAAACTAAATTTAAATTTCTAAGATATGTATTATTGAGAAGTGCCAGTAGTGAAATTTGAAATAAAAAAAGACTGAAAAACTGAACAACACTTGTGCCTTCACGATCTCGTGCCCAATATCTAGCCCGGCCGGTCCTGTAAGGCCAATGTCTTTCTAAAGTATTATTATTTTTTAATGTCTTAAACTTTCATACTTTTTTTTAAAGAGATAGATTGAATATTATCTAGAAACAAGATTTTAAGGTTATAATACGAAACACAGTGTCACAAATTGGCATCAAAGTTGTGTGACCAAGCTCAGTAAGAATAGCATTGTATTTTTGCCACATCATTATTTTAGGCATTATTTTCCCTATTAACACTTCTTTTTACAGAAATCAGAAGATACACGTTTTTCTCTTTCTTAAGTGCAGCACAATGAAAAAAGAACCTACGATTCATAATTATTAGCGTTGGAGCCACAACGTAAGCGTAAATAAATCTCTGTCGCACCAAGTCAAATAGAATCAATATTAGAATTAAGCTATTCGTTCTAAGAAACATAATCAATCGGTATACTAATTGATACCCGCCCGTCAGAACATCACAATCTAGCTTCAGATTGCACATTACTTTGAACCAACCATAGTTCTCCTCATATTTTTCGCTCGACATATAACAAACTAAATTCAATAAGTTTTTTTATTTATTTTTTTTTTTACAAAATCCTAATCCCCAAATTACATGACGTTCCAACGAAAACTTTGAGGGCTGGTCTCTTCAGAAACTGGCTAATGTGTATATTTTTATGGTTCCATGCCTGATTCATGGAAGCGAGAAGGAATTATGCAGTTGTACTTTACAGATGTACCAAGCCATGTCTAATTAAGGACCTAACGATGCATCAAAGATGCACTTCTGTTTGATACTTCCATCTGTAGGCAACCATAGTTGTATCTCTGCGGCAATCTAAGAGGCGAAGAGAGATTCTTAGGTGCTGCAGATTTTAAAATAATGCTCTTGCTCTCATTCCTTCTTTTTTGTTTTTGTTGTTTGTTTATGGGGATAACGTTAAGACGGTACCTTTTACTGCTTTTAGATTGTCTTTTAGTTTTAACAGTTAAAGGCCTTGATTTAGTAGTTTAAAGAAGCTTTTCGGGTGCAAGCCATGACAGGAATTATTGTTCATACAGTTGCTTTGCGAGATTTTGTGAAGGAAACTAGGTCAAATAACAAGCAAAGTGAGGGTTGATTTGATCTGATCAACAACGCGCATTGACTTTCTACACTTGTGCATTCGTCAATTTGATGTTTATCTCAACCTAAAAGCTGAGCTTCTAGCCGATTTCGGATGTAGTCATGTGTGTTTCAAGTCGTGGCAAAACTTCTCAATACCAAATTTGTATGTTAAAAGTTCAGTTTTAGCGAAAGCTATAGTGTTTTGCATTTTGTATTTGGCCTTGCTTTATTTCCCTTTAAAATTTATTGAAATAATAAGTAGGTGCATTGGTTTGATCGTGAAAATGCTTAACCAAATGAAAAATTGAAAAAAATAGCTCAGTTTTAAATTGAGATGTTGAATTTTAAGATTTTATCTTCATAAAATGAAATAGATGATTTACAAAGAAGTGACAAATGAAATGAATAATGATGAAATTTATAAATAGCATCGGATTAGATAATATTTTTGAACGACACAGATGATAGCAAAACAATGGAATGATCAAAATTTGACCGAATAACTAAGGATCACGGAATAAGCATTTAGCATCGTATTGTCTAAATAAAGATACCGTTTGTGAAAAATCTCAGTAAGTGCAATGGGGAATCAGATTAGAAGAGAGAATAATATAATGTTTGTTGAAAGACAGCCACAATATTTTTCGTCAAATTTTTTCTCGTGTCAATCTAATTCTAATATTACAAATTTTTTAAAAATTAAAAAAAACCTAGATTTAATAACGAGAACGTAGAGGTAGAGAACCAACATTATTTTTATTTTTTAAGATAAAAAATAAATATATTTGATGGTTATAACAAAGCACTATGCACAAATTGCAGTAGAGGTTTGGTTTATCAGAAGAATGATGAGGATATTATAGACGGAAAAAGGCTAATGATTCATCACTCAAAGAGGATAACCTTAAGAGACCATTAGTCAAAACAGTAAGGGAGAGGTAACTACAATTTCTGGGACATGTTTACCGACACAAGGGTTCAGTACATTTAACAATTACTGGAAAGATTGGAGGCAAAAGCAGCAGAGGTAGGCAGAGAATATCTTTCGTTGAAAGTCTCAACTCATGGGCAATAAAGAAAGATGACAAAAACAGCCTTATGAGATTAAGTGAGAACAAGTTTGAATGGAGGGTCATGGTCGCTAATGTCTGCTCCAGACAGGGCACCAAAGGAAGACATTCATTTGAAAATGAGAGTAAGCCTTCTTTGCTAAAATCTCATTGTTTAGGCTGAAGGATACATGTTTCAAATTGGTTCCGGGATAAATCGATTGATCTTTAGCGTTTTGGACGAGTTGCATTTTGCTTCATCAGCACAGGTTTTTAGTTTTCCTGTTTCGAAACGAAACTTGAAAACTGTTGTGATTTCAGGGGCTCAAAATTGGTTTTGGAGTGATGAGAATTTCCCTCCATTCCAGGCTTCTTTGTGTAACTTCTTAAATCTCTCTTTAAATTGCCTCTCACTATGTATGTCTTGCTCTCTCTCTCTCTCTCTTTCTCTCTCTCTCTCTCTCTCTCTCTCTCTCTCTCATTCTGTTTCTTTTTCTTTCAGCTATATCCTTTTTTATTTTTCTATCTTTCTTTTTTATCTTCTTCTCTGTCTCGCCCAGCTCTCTCTCTCTTTCTCTCTCTCTCTCTCTCTCTCTCTCTCTCTCTTTCTAAGCTAAACCTCTCTCTGTTTTTCTATCTTTCTTTTCTATCTCCTTCTCTGTTTCCCCTTGCTCTCTCTCTCTTTCTCTCTCTCTTTCTCTCTCTCTCTCTCTCTCTCTCTCTCTCTTTCTCCGTTTCTAAGCTGCATCTGGCTCTATTTTTCTGTCTTTCTTTTCTCTCTTTCCCTTACTTCTCGCTTTTCTCTCTCTCTCTCTCTCTCTCTCTCTCTCTCTCTCTCTCTCTCTCTCTCTTTCACCCTATCTTTAATTTCTGTCTTTCCGCCTCTATTTCCTTTAGTTTATGTCTGTACTCACACCCCTCTCCCCCCCACACTCTTTCCATCCCACGCCTCCTAATCCCTCCCATATTTTCCTCCCTCCAGAGAGGAGGAGGAGGAGGATGTGTGGGCGTGCCAAGAAGGCGACGAGTCAGTTAGACGGGGATCTCCAAAATGTCTGTTTATGTCTGTGTCTGTTATGTTTGTCTGTCATGTCAGACTGCGAGCCTCATAAATAACAGAAAGGTCCGAGACGCAGGTAATCCCTGACTTGAGTTCCCTGGGTCAAGACACGCCCTGGTCTGGCTGGACTCGCCAAACTCTCTGGACACTACACTCTTTGTGGCTCAGTAGCTATCTGGTGTGCCTTCATATTATAAGATTCGAACTTTGTGCCTCTAGAACAGGAGATACGATCTGAGAGAACAATCATTACAGTTATGGCCCATTGCTAAAATATTTTACTATTCTCAATTTAAATTCATGGTAAGTTAATGTAATATTTCCCCTTTCTCAATTGTCTGATCCTTTTTTGAAGTCTGTGTCTAAAGAAAACAACATTCTAGATCGGAAACAGACCTTTTTTTTCCAATGGTACAAATTAAATAGTGCCAGACGTAGTAGATAAAAAAACAAAGCGGGAAAACTTTATGGCCGACTTAAGACTTATTTTCTAACTTTTTTTTTTTTCCCCATTCGACTAACAATGAACAAGGAGAGAAAAAAATACAAAATCAGAACCACTGCGATGATATATCTTTCTTCCAAATGAGATAGCTAGCTCTCTGTTTAATCAAAGACGTTAAAACTTCAATAATTTTTGCTCCCGAACTTTTTTTTTCTTAAAAAATTACTTTGGCAATATCAAAATAGTAATATTTAAACCAAAATAATTGCTACAGTCTAAAGAACTTCGGTTTAAAGGTTGTCCACCTTATGTGGTTTTTCAATTATGTGCGAAACAAGAGTAAAATATAAAGATAAAGATTTGAAAAAAAATGTTTCTAGATGAAATGGATGGTGAAGATTAAGATTTGACGGGAAAAGAGGAAAAAGCAAAGAGAGAAAAAGAGAAAGAAAGAGAGAGAGAGATAGAGCGAGAGAGAGAGAGAGAAACGGAAGGAAGAGTAGCGATGCTTGTACAGGAGAAAAACAAACAGGAATAGGGCATATATGAATGGGAAAGAGAAAAAGAAAGCGAGCGAGTGAGAGAGAGATAGAGAAAAAGAAAGAAAGAAAGAGATAAAGACATGCTTGCTCAAGAGAAAAACAAGAATAGGGGATTTAAGAATGGGAGGTAGGAAGATCAAC
>BLXT01000616.1:34177-46654 GCA_019648995.1 Plakobranchus ocellatus | reverse complement strand
GGAGGAAGGCAGACAGAGTAGACATAATTTTAGAATAATGAACACTGTACATCAGTTGCGTTTCAAATTTACGTAATTGACCATGTCTCAGTAAGTTTAGTGCAACCAGGGGGGAATTCCATCGTGACGTCTTTTCTCGATGACCGTAACCTGGTTTGTCACGTGGTTTAGCCGGAATGAGATACACATGTTAAAAAAGTCAAATTTCCGTTAGATGAAGACCAATAATCTGTACAGAGATCAGAGCTTTATAATTTTATTATAGACTCGTATTAAACATTTAAAGTAAGTGATTTGGGTTTTTTTTTTTCTGAAATTTCACAAGGGAGAGTAAATTTCAAATTTAAAAAAAGGCTCAAGAACTGAAATAGGCCTGGCGAGCTCAGGCACAAGCAAACCAACTTTTCTTTTCACACAAAAGCAGAGGAAAATTACATCAGATTAAAATTGATCAAAAGCACCCTTCATTAGAGTTTGCAATTTGTTTTTATATCGTGTTGGAGGAAAATGACAGGTGAGAAAAAAGTGACTTTGTCAAAATTCACAGCCTGGAAAATGTGTCGGTTGCACAGAAGTTGTTACTGACAACGCCATCCAATATACATGCTCCTGGCTCCCACATGCTCATTTGCAAAAATGAATGCCGGTTAATCTCAAATATCTTTAGTCTTGATCGGACAACGAAAAGTTAAAGAAAAAAATCTAAGTTTTAGAAAAAAAAACAAGGTGAAATTGGAGCATTTTTTTTAAATGAAACACCGACAATAAAATTGGCTGGTTCGAAAAAATGTTCAATTTTCTTTTGAATATGCAAAAATTATTTACGAGATCGTCAAGGTGTAAATTTAACCAGCGAAAAAAATAATAAAACAAAGACCTTGCCGTTTCCTGGCTATCTCAGTCTTGCCCAGAACCTGTGTAAGGTATGGAAAGGCGAATCGAGCCACGATCAATTTGACTAGGCGGTGTAGCCTTTTGCCCACTCACTGCTCATAATGGACACATTGATGAGCAAACCTTTACTAATAAATAATTTGAAGTTTAGAATTATTTGTATCTTACGGCATGACTTATGGGATAATCCAGGGACAGTTCCATCAACTTCTAGATCCATCTTCACAAGTTACTGATGAAATGAAGCGTCAGTAGGCCAAATTATTTCATTTTGCAAAATAATAAAATATACACAAAATATACACAATTTTACGCCCATAAACACTTCATCTCGTTGCTAGCACATAACGGTAGACCAAGAAGTCGCCGGGCCTGTCCCTGAATTATCCCGACTTATTTTGGGTCTAAATGTAACGCAAATACACTAAGAAAACAGTTGGGTCTGTGGCCAATGTTTACACCCAAGATCCATTTCCGCGTTCATGCAATTACGTCACAACCCAAGGTCATCACCGAGTAAATATTCCAAAAAGCCTGTGGGTTTTTTGCATAGAGTGAAATTGGCTTATTGTCGTCGGTGCGTTTAAAACGGTTAGTTTTAGTCGGTTTTTGTACATCGCCAGCCACAACAAAGTGATCTCAGGCTTTTAGGCCTTCCGTCAGGCCCGGGCGCTGGTGGCGGGGCTCAAACCCAAGAAAGAAGGGTCCCTGTAGATCTCAGGGCGGACTTGCTAACCACTGAGCCACCGATGCCCCGTACCTTTAAAACGAAAACATTCCTTAATCGCTTCTAATTGTACAGCAATAATTCTCATAGACGATTCAAAGAAAGGCCGTCGACAGAAACAAAATATTCTTCTTGTTGGTTCTGTAAGACTTTCAGATATTATAGTTCTTCAACAAACTAACGAATACACCAGAGAGAGTAGTTAAGTTACTATTGCTGCATGTAATTGTGATCCCAATGTTAAGGAACTCTTGTCTTTGGTTAAAGGTTAGCAAATTCATATCGTGAACTAGCCACACATCTAGTTACTGTTGGCTCAAAGCACCGCCAACAAGTGAGGTAATGCGTTATGACTGTGAGCGGCCTCTCTATTTCCTCTCTGGCAAAACATACCTAAGCCGGCTCTGGCACTAAGATCCGATGTGGTGTTGGTATACTTTGTTATACTGAGCGAAGAGAGATGGAAAACATGCTGTTTTCGCATATTTTGACGGAAGAGTGGGTTTGAGTCTCAACAGGAAATACAAAATTCGAAGCCAAATGTAACACATGGCTGAGTTGGTGCCTTGCATTTCTCATGAACCTCAATGCATTTGTATTATCACTATCCGTGTACAAAGAGAATCCCTTGTGCATATTTTTTGTCACTTAAGATGTGCTCATCTATCTGATGCATTTCCGTCAACATTGCCTAACGGTAGAGCAGATCATGTGAGAACTTACTCTAACAACTAATTGATCTGAGTAAGAATGGAGCAATGTTCAAGCGCATTCACCTCCTGCAAGTTTCATGTTGATTTTATATCATAATAAGCCAACAAAAAAAAAAAATAGATAGTTGTTATTTTAGATGTTCAAATTATGTCTCAAGAAGAGGTTTCACGCTAAGCTTTAAGAAAAACCAGGTGCATAACCAGAGAAAAGGAAAGATGGAGGGGGCAGGAAAGAGGGATGGGAGCGAAACTAATTTGTTTTTTTTCCCCATATAAAACGCAACAAGCGTGAGCGCTGTTTGCCCACTATTTAATACTCTAACTCGTTCAAAAAGTCTACACAGGCCTTTCCGTCGCGGGGTCGAGATCACCACATGTACTGGCCTGCTAGGCCTACTTGCCGAAGATCATCTGATGATTTTTTTCCCGAATATTCCAGGCAAGTTGTTCCTATCAAATTCTAGGTTTGAACGATATATCAAACTTTGTGCTTCACATTGGCTTTATGTAATGATTAGTCGGCATTTAGTTAATCAAGCTCTATATATAGCTTCCCTAGTTAAGGCAATGAAATAGTTTGACGTTAGAGTGGGAAGATCTTGTAAGTAACTTCATTTTATTCTATCATAGCCTGTCGAAAGTACTAAAAAAAATAATATTGACAAACAATTTCCAGGTTTCATCAGCTTTCAGGCAATTAAATAAATAAATAAATAAATAAATAAATAAATAAAGCAAAACAGACCACAAAACGCCCGTATTTTTGTTCGATTAAACACACCCAAGGTATAAGGGAGGTAATAAAGTTTTTAAATAGCTTCTTTATAAAAAGGCATTGTTATTTCCCTTCTAATTTTTTTTTAATGCAACCGTATACATAAAGTTTGTTAGAGCAGTAGTTTACCTATGTCTTTTTCTCTTACTCTTTCATTCTCTCTCTCTCTCTCTCTCTCTCTCTCTCTCTCTCTCTCTCTCTCTCTCTTTCTCTCTCTCTTTCTCTCTCTCTCTCTTTCTCCCCCTCTCTCTTTCTTTCTCTCTTTCTTTCTCTCTCTTTCTCTCTCTCTATCTGTTTTGATCACTCTATCTCTTTCTCTGTCTGTCTCTCTCTCTCTTTTTCTCACCCTCTCTCTTTCTCTCTCTTTATCTCTGTATATCTATATCGATCACTCTATCCCTATCTCTCTCTCTTTTTCTCTCTCTTTATATCTCGTTATCTATATCGATACTCTTTCTCTATTTTTCTATCTCTTTTTCTTAATCTCTTTGTATCATGTATGACTATCTTTCTTCCCTCGCCCCTTCTCTCTCTCTCTCTCTCTCTCTCTCTCTCTCTCTCTCTCTCTCTCTCTCTCTCTCTCTCATCAAATTTTTGTTACGTTTCTCATTGCAGAATTTACTGCACTGGATCTTTTATAACGTTTTTTTTCATTTCCGTCATTGTATGCCACCAAGCCATGGTTTAAAATATTGCCGTTCCACACCTCTATTATTACCATGATTATACTTCTTGCCAGCCTGAACACAATCATTACTTTCATACATTCAACATTATCTTCTTTTTCTTTCCCACCCCACACCCCAACATGCCCTACTCCTCCCCTCTCCCACTCCTCTCTAGCAACTCATGCCAGAAAGAAATAGAAATTATCGTGTCATGCAATCAAGGTTATTAGTAAAAACATATTGACCAATCTAATACTCTTATTCTTTCTCTCTTCAATACGTAAATACATCAGAACTTTTTAGTGGTATCTCATAGTCAAGGGGTAACAATCTCACAACTTCCTGTGAACAAAGTTTCATACCTCCGGAAAGCCTCTAGATATCGCTAGATCTAAATAGTAAAATTTACTCTTCTTTTTTCTGTTTGTGTCAGAACATGAAAAAAATAATAAAACTCTTCAGACTCACTGATTCTACGTGACAAAATAATCTTATACAGTCAGGGGGCGCAGAAACTTATACACAACATAGAAACAGATATCAGTAAATAAAAATAGAATAGTGTTTGAATAAAAATAGAAGAATAAGAAGACTTTTTATACTTATTGGTTCTGATAGAAATATAGTTATCAGAGGGTTATTATACAAATTTGCCTTTCAGTCGTAGAGAATTCTGAAGAGTGTCATGCTTGTTGAATCTCATGCAAAGAGAGAAATCAGAAGCGTATTATACTAAACTTTCTGACAGAAGCAGAAATATTAAACAAGTATTATTGAGACAGTTGGTTGCTGTGAATTGAATCTGGGTCTAGACTTAAAATGGCTGATCTTTTGACCTAGCTTTGTTTAATGTAATATTCGGTCAAATTTTGAGTCGGCTTTCAAGTAAGGCCAATGTTAGTCTAACAGTGCTATTAATATTTTAGCTGTGTTTACATTAATTTTTAGGACAGGGGATTTTTAGAGGGTTTTCGAAGATGTAAAATCATTGCTTACATTTTAGATCTTTACCCAGTGGACAGAAAGCTTGAGACACCACTAGAAAATCTCGGTAATGTTAACTTACTAAGAACAGGATAAATGAAAATATTTTATTGATTAACGTTTTTAGCTTACCTTGCTTACAAAAGACTGTAGCTTCTGGAATGAGTTAGTGTATTGGTGACCTAATCAACCCGCATCTTGCATACCTAGTATTTTCTGGAAGTTGTGCATGGTGGTAAATATAAAAATTGAATATGAGATTGTTGAGGAGATGTTCAGAGATAGACTACGTAACTGGTGTTTGTGAATTTGTAGGCCTATAGAATTATTTTTCAGTGAAATTTATAAACTTTTCATTCAATTTTCTGCAAGACTTTGTGGGATTTTTGTTCTTTAGCGTATTTAAAGTAACTCCTTGTCACAGGCAGTGATCAGCTAGACCTACAACTGAATAGCGCAAAACCATTCGTGACAATTGTATTTATATGTTCTGTTAAAAAAAAAGAGGAAGCTTAAGAATGCTACACTTGTTTCACCTGATACAATATGAGATGCTGAAGACTATTATGCTTATTAATTTGCTAGAAACCTAGAAATTTTAGAAGCTGTTATATATTATTTTTCAGATTCACACTGAGACATTTGAAGAGGAGTAATAATTTTTTTTCTGCTACAAACAGAAGAAATAGAAGAGTACTATATTTGATATTCTGAGAGAAACATACAAGATAGAGGAGTTTTATGCTTATTTTATGTGACAGGAACTTTTTTGTTCTGATAGAATCAGAGAAAGTGGAGGAAAGGTATTAGATTTATTTGTTTGATAGATCCATTAAAAGTTGATTATTGTCACCCTTTTTTGTTCTTAAACAAACCAAGTAGAAAATTATTATACTTACAAGTCTGATTCAGAAACATAAAAAAAAAGATGAGTGTAATACTGATTTGCACTGATAGATACAAAGGAAGCAGACATTCTCATACTTGTTTGTTCTGGTACAAATAGGGTAACAGAAGAGTATTTCTCTCACGTGTCGGATAGAAACAGAGATATCAGAAAAATATTATTCTGAGTTGTAATTGTACTGATAAAATATGAGAGAACAGATGAGCATTATACTGATTCAATTCGATACAAACAGCGTAGGCAAAGAATATAAAACTTAATTCTCTGATGAACACGAAGATATCAAAAGGGTGTTGTTCTGAATTGTTATGATACAAAACTAAGAGAGAAGATAAGCATTAAACTAATGGATCTGAGACAAACAGTGTAGGTAAAGACTATAATGTAATTGTCTGATAGAAACAGATTTATCAGGACAGTTATATAGCTTATTTGTTCTAATACAAGCGAAAGAAACAGACGGCTATTATACTGTTTGACCATTAGAAACAGAGATATATAAAGAGTAACAAGAAGCAGAAAAATGTCCTACTTAGAAAAATATTTTTCATTATACCTTTTGTCTGTTCCACGGATTGTTTAGCCTCCCCAATGGTTTGTATGGTGTTGTTTAAGAAACTAACCCATAATTAAGGCAGAAAACAGCACCAGGCACACGTTTCCCGCAGACGACCACAGATGGCTCCTTCAGCGAAGCTCCAGGTTTATCGCACATCCTGGCCTTAGCAGACATGGTGTGTTTGCAACTAAGACTCTAACGACCAGATTCGATACCTTGCATCAAAAGATCTCTGGTCTCTAACAGAGGACACTCGACAGGTCTGAGCTCAAAAAAGCCCTGCACTCACAGGTCAAGCAGGTGACACAGGAAAACCGTCGACCTGACACTGAAAATAGAGACTTAAAGATAAAATTAAACACAATAAACGACCAATAGGACGACCTAAAGGCTCGCTCATTCCCCAACAACCTGGTCGTTCATTGTCTACCGCTCGAGCAAAGCCCATAGCACAAGAATTTAGCGAGGCCAATACCATACAAACTCAGAGAACAAAGCCATCTCCGTGCATATTATTCTATTAGGAGAAACAGATTTTTCTTCACCACTGCAAGCCTTTGTGTAGAGATGATGATGATGATGATGATTCTAGCTATTATTTTTTCTTAAATGTGTAATTTACAAAGATCTTCTGGAATCGTATCGATATCGTATATTGCATTAAAAAGTTTTGTTGTCAGATCTGTTCCTAAATTATCTAATGCTTTAATGATTTCTACTGACATATCATCTGGTCCTGTGGCTTATCCATTTTTCATTTTCTTTATCGCTGCTTCTACCTCCCATCTGAGGATAGTTGGGCCTTCTATATTTTTCTCTATTTGGGTTTTGTTCCTATCATCTTTAAAAAGATCTTCAACATATTCTGACCATCTGTTTAGTATTCAACACGGGTACAGAAGGCGGTCCAGCAGCCTCAGCAAGGTCAGTGGACAAATTGGGACACTGCCATACAGGGATCCTTAACATGGAATGATATCTGGCACATGGCGCCTCTGAGAATAAGCTTCCTCATCAGGTCCGTCTATGATCTCCTACCCTCAAACGCAAATCTGGTGCGATGGGGAAAGAAGGACGACCCTACATGCCCACTGTGCCAAGGTCGGCAAACTACAGAGCATGTACTGAGCTCGTGCAAAGTAGCGCTCTCACAAGGGCGATACACGTGGAGGCATAACAGAGTACTTCAAGAACTTGCCTCGGTCATAAGCACAGCTAAAGGGGAAATCCACCCCTCTTCAACAAGCTCAACGGTATTCATCACAGAAGGTGGAGTCAAAAAATGGCACGGAGGGTCTATCCCAATAAACACCCATAGAAAAGGTCTGCTCAACGGCTGCGACGATTGGGTGGTT
The DNA here is from genome assembly GCA_019648995.1 of Plakobranchus ocellatus. Lineage (NCBI taxonomy): Eukaryota > Metazoa > Mollusca > Gastropoda > Plakobranchidae > Plakobranchus > Plakobranchus ocellatus. Next base: position 39,072 of record BLXT01000616.1, on the reverse strand, counting down.
TCAGCAAACCTCCCTGAATGGGAAAGACACCCTGATGTTATCAGAAAGACAGCATTAAGGCCTGACATAGTGATCCATTCTGCTTCAACACAACAAATTATCATGGTGGAACTAACTGTCCCCTATGAAAGCAGAATGGAAGAGGCCCATGCCTTCAAGGAAGCAAAATACCTGGAATTGACAAAAGAACTAAAAAAGGATGGCTACGAAGCTAAGGTAATGCCAGTAGAGATTGGCGCCAGAGGATTTGTGGGTTCTTCAGCCTATGGTCTTCTAAGCAAACTCTCCATAGGTGGCAATAAGAGAACAAAAGCCCTGAGGCTACTAGCCGAAACAGCTGAGAACAGTTCCCGCTGGATATGGAGCAGAAGGAACGAAAGGTTGCTTCATAAGGATTAAAAATCCCTAATGACAGGGCATTCAGTTGGCCGAAGTGGTTAGGCGCCGGATTTGAAACCAGATGTACGCGGGTTCGAATCCTTGGCAAGCAACCCAGGAGGATAAAATTGGTAGCAGGGAGGCATCTGGGAGTCATGACCTAGATGTGGCCCGGCCCCCTTAGAGTGTCAGGAGTTACAGGGCCGAAACACTTGCTATGAGGGGGGTTTCTTCTCTGAAGACTCTCTGCTACCTCGCTCCCCAAGAGTTTCTTACTACTTTCCTTCCATGAACATTGCTCCATCTTTTCTATGAGCATTGTTACATCTTTTGATTTGATGCAGCAAGGGCTACTTATTCGATTTTCTTACGACTGACGTCCTTAATTTTGGCATGTATGAATTTGCTGTCTATATCGATCTTTTGCTCTATTTCCTGACATTGTTGATTAATCCATTCTTCTTTCGCCGCGTTGCATTTTATTTTGATGTTTCTGTTTAGGGTTTTGTATTTGGCTTTTGTATTGATTGATTTCCGCCTTTCTTCCATTAAATCGAGTATTTCTTTGTTTATCCATTTCTTATGTTCGTTTTTATCTTTTTTGGGAATGATTTTCTCTATGACTTTATTAAGTTAATTTTTCATTTCTGACCAAAATGCTTCTATTTCTGAGAATTTATTAGAGTCTCAGATTTGCTATGCACTGCCATAGCAATTTTGTCTCTTAGTTTTTCAGATTTTAGAAGTCCATTTGCTTTTCTTAATTTCTTAAGTTTCATCTTAAATCAAACAGATTACTGGAATATGATCTGAATCACAGTCGGCTCCCGGCAATGATTTCTATGTTTCGACAGCGTTTCTGAATGAGGATGTAATATATTTTGCTTCTACTTCTATCTCTGGGGCTTTACCAAGTCCACTGTCGCCGTGGGTGGTTTTGATGCTAAGTATTTGTGATTGTAAAGTCATTGAATTAGCATTCAATTAGCCTACATCTACGTTCATTTACAATCACTATGCTACTGGGCCCAACAACATCTTCTACTCTTTCATCCCCAACTTTTGCATTGAAATTTCCCATTATTATTATGATGTCCTGGATTTTAGATTGCCCTTTGGTTTTTTGTATTTCTTCATAGAACTTTTCTACTTCTACATCTTCACTTTCAGATGTTGGTGCACACACTTGAATAATTTCTAAATTTAATGGTTTAGCTACCAATTTAGCTACAACTACTCTATTTGAAATTGGACACCAACTCCCCAGACTTTTTCCGTTGTTATATCGAATAAGATACCAACGCCTCTTTCACGTGTGTGTCCCCCTGAGTAAATTAGTTTTATAACCTTGTTTCATGGAACCTGCCTCTGCCCATCTCCTCTCGGCAAGCCCTAGGATGTTAAGTTTTATTCTGTCCATTTCTTTAATAACATTTTCCAGTAATGCTTTTTGATGCTTGATCGATATTTATTTTGCGAGCAGACACTGGATGACGACCTGGAGCCACCTGCTGCACCGGAAATTGAGTGGAACGGGGTCGTGATGGCTCTGCAGCTCGTGGAAGAGCTCATGCGAGTGGAGAACTTCCGGGTTATAGTCCAATGGCTGCCTTCGCACGTTGGGATTGGAGGCAACGAAACTGCCGACACACTAGCTAACCAAGGCAGAAACCAACAATAGCCAAACAACCCGGTCACTCTAACGTAAGTGGCACAACTTCTGCGACGCAAAACAGCCGCCCTCTGGGAAGCCGCATTGGGATCATATGATGATAGGACCCAAAAATTTAATGAAGCTCTACGAGCTGGTGATTATATCGGGGTCCTTGACCGTTGCGACGCAGTGCAGCTGTTCCGCGTGCGTGCGGGGCACTCATTGCTGCGGTCAGATATATTTCGAAGGAAGTGGTCAGCAACTACCGTGTGAAGTCTGTGTGGAGAGAAAAACGAAGACTGCTCTCATGTCTTGTTCAGTTGTGGGGAATTGAGTGGGATAAGAGAGAGCGACTGGAGCGACATTGCACTCCAGGAGGCTCTTTGGGGCAGTAAGGATAACATGATAAGGGCCTCGACGCTGCTACGAGTATTCATTAGACGTGCCACGCGTTAGGAGCTACCACCAGAGAGTAGCGAGAAAAGAAGGGCGGCAACTGCCAGCCCAGAGGGGTGGGACCCACCGGGCCCTACCCCTCAAGGAAAAGGGGATTATCTGATGCAGTGTACGCACATTCCAGGTTGCTATTTTTGATGTTTGATCGATATTTATTTTGCGAGAAGACTCTGGATGACGACCTGGAGCCACCTGCTGCACATGGCTATCCCAGCCGGACGAGGGGTTTGGATTGGAATCACAAACCCCCTTAAAGTTGTTAACTAAGATTTCAGTATGGTTTTGACGTGGGAAGCTATACAGCAGTGGTTTCGCCTTGCCTACTGCTGGTTCGTGTACGGATTCTCCACTAGCCTTCGTCTTGCAACTAACCCACAAGGCAGTGGGTTTCTATGGTGGCCGTTGTCCTATTAAGGATCTTCCGTCCTTTGCAGGTCATATTTTTAGTCCTACTTGGTCCCACAACCCTCCTCATCAATTTACAATTGATTGGGTTACAGGTTTAATCGCCGATTGTCCGATGGGTACAGTTTAACGTCATGCCCAGGACATGATTGTTTTTATAGTACTGCCCAAAACACCAGGAGCAACAGAATGTAAACTTCATAGAACAATCAGTTTAATGAAACATTTTACAAAAAATCCTTTTACGCGTTTTGATGCATAGAATGCGTAAGAGTCTAAGACCAGTAATATCCCAAATCAGTTTGGCTGTATGCCTGATAAAGGGACTAGAAATGCAATATTCACTCTGTCAATGCTTATGGAAAGGTGTATAGAAATGCAAAAAGATCTCCATCCCTGTTTCCTTGATTATTCTAAAGCCTTTGACAAAGTAAGACACGTAGAACTGTTTAGTAAGCTGGAAAAATTAGACATCGATAGGAAAGATCTGAGAGTAATTAGAAATCTATGCTGGGATCAGACTGCATCTGTAAGAATTAAAGGAGAACATAGTGATTTCAAATCCATATGTGTGAGGCACGGATGTGTAATGTCTCCTGACCTATTTTACTTATATCGTGAAATAATCTTAAGGAATCTTGATGGTATTTCAGGTTTAAAAATAAATGGACAGAATCTTAATAATCTCAGGTATGCAGACGTTACAGCTTTATTAGCATAATCTGGCAAAGAACTCCAAAAACGTCTAGATACCGTAGTTTTAGAGAGCGAAAGAATGGGCCTGTCTTTGAATGCAAAGAAAACAGAATGTATGGTCATCTCAAAGAAATCTTCTCGCCCCAAGTGTAATCTCTTTAGCAAAGGCGAACAAATCAAACAAGTTACAAAATTCAAATATCTAGGTTACCTGATAATATCAGATAGCAGATGCACAAGTGAAATATGTAAAAGAATAGACATGGCTAAATATACATTCCAAAAAATGAAACTTATACTCGCAAATAGAAATATAAGTATGAAAAAAAAACAAAATAAGGGTAATTAAAACATATGTATGGTCAGTACTTTTGTATGGCAGTGAGTGTTGGATAATAAACAAAGAAATAGAGAAAAAACTAGAAGCAGTAGAGATGTGGTTTATCAGAAGAATGATGAGAATATCATGAACAGAAAAAAAGTCAAATGAATTGGTCCCGAGAGAGGCTAATCTTGAGCGATCGCTAATTAAAACTATAAGACAGAGGCAACTACAGTTTTTAGGCCATATTTGTCGACACAAGGGTTTAGAATACTTAGCAATCACTGGAAAGATTGAAGGCAAACGGAGTAGAGGTAGGCAAAGAATAACTTTTATAAAAAATTTGAAGTCATGGGCAACAGGCAAGGGTAGCAATATCAACTTTATAAGGTTAACTGAGAATAGGTATCAGTGGAGAAACATGATCGCCAATGTCTGTCCAGACAAGGTACCTGATGAGGATGAAATGTCTAATTTAATTATTTTTTTTTTATTTTGCATATTCTTCTCAGCTAATGGTCAGATTGCTGTCTTTTTCTCTTGTCTTATTCTCTATTTCCAACATTGCATTTGTTTTATCTCATTGTGTGTGAATCGCCGACCACCCCCCTCCCCCTACCAATCTTGCATTTCGTAATTCGTTTTTTAGGCAGCTTTCTCTTTAAACAGAGTGACAAAGATGGCTTAAGTCCTTCCATATCCATTGCTCTAATACAATTGTAGCCTTGATTGTGAAAACTGGGGGTCGAAATTGAAACAAAACCTAACCGACAATAAAATGTAGCATATGCGGTGTATATGAGTTTCGATATCTTTAGGCAAAGTAGGCGGAAACATAACCGCACTTTGAATGAAGTGGTTTGAATCTTTACTCAATGAAGTTTTTGTTACTTGGGGCTTTTACTACTATCACTACTACTACTACTACTACTACTACTACTACTACTACTACTACTACTACTACTACTACTACTACTACTACTA
>BLXT01000600.1:555657-567017 GCA_019648995.1 Plakobranchus ocellatus | reverse complement strand
AAAAAAAAAAAAACTTCGGTAAGTCATAAGGATGCTCATCAGAAGCAATTATAATAATGGATATTTTTCCAGTTAACATTATTATGCTTTCGCCTAGAATCTTTTTTTTTTCTTTTTGGCGATATTTTGATCCTTTGGACAAACCAGTAAATTTTACTGGCTAGATTGAGTTTAGATCCAAGGATATATCGTTGAACAAAAAAAAGTTTTTTTTTCTTGAAATATATAATCTGTATTTAAAGTTATATTGTATATTCACACACAAAAAAAAAAAACAGTCTTATTGGAAAAAAAAAAATTAACCATGTCATTTGAACTGATAAAAGATCAATTATTTGTCTCCTCCAAAGCTGAATTTACCGTTTGTTCTTGAGCGACTGAGAAAACGGCTGAAATATGAAATGTCGATATCTGTATTTCCACATGAAATGTATCCATCTACGCATAAACTGATACATCTTTTTATTTATTCAAAAAATAAAAGTAAACTGTGAAATCATTAACCATTGCTTATATCATTATGTTCAATGGTCTTACCATACTGACATGCTGGTCCAAACCACTGTGGATCACATCCATTGCTACATGCGCCAGTAGTCTGGTCACACCCAGCATTGTTCGCACAATGACATTGAAAAATACAGTCGGTTCCAATTAATCGCGTCTGGGCGCAAAATTGAGCTGTGAAATATATATCAGTAAATATATCAAATAGTATGTAAAAGTTATGGGTTAAAAAAGAAATATTAATCGAGCTAGATGTTTAATTAAGTAGCAATATAAAAGGCTCTTGTTATACGGTACATGAAACATACAAAAGGTTCTCACATTAGATGATGATAGTAATTAAGGTTAATATCAATAGGTTGGAACACATGACGTAAGATATGTTCGAGAAAATTGGGGAAAATACGCAAAGCAAATCCGCATTATTGACGATGAGAAGATGAAGATGTAGAGAAGTGATGAGAGCTGAAGAAGGGCATCGGTAACAACAGATCTGTTATACTGAAGTAGTAGGTAAATCAATACTTACGACTGACACCTTCCACATGTGATTACTTAATTTGGTCTTAAAGGTTTATCTCTAGAAATCAGTAGATTGTTCTGTCGCTAGAGGCTAAAGGTATTAAAGTAATGATGATACACTTGGCATTCATACTAACACAAGCGCTTCACATGCACATGCGCATAGATCGGTATCGAGCATAACAGCACATCCTGAATTTTGTTTTACTTCTTCCAATGATATCACTTTATCTTTCTATAACGTTAGTATTTTTCATTTATACCTTTTCAAAAGACATGATACGATTGCTTTTCGCCGCTTTATAGTAGCCGTTTTCCTTTTTCTTTAAACTTCGTGCAAAAAAAATGGAAAGGATTAAAAAAAAAAAACCTCCTTTTTTTCTACTGCCTGTGCCATTATCAAAACAAAAACACTACTACCTTTGTTATCATTCTTTTCTTTTTTTAAGTTCTAATGTTTATCATAATACAATAGGACACTCTAGACCGACATGCTAGGAGGCGTGGAAATCATCTTTAGTTCATACAAAGAAAAACAATCTAACAGAAGGGACCAAATATTCAGCAATACATCAGGAAATGTTTACTTTATTGGTTTACGTCGCATAAAATAAACAAAAAACAGAGCCGGAACAAGAACTTCAGAAAGGAAGGATTTCAGTGGACGGGGGTACAGTAGGCAACGTCTATGTTTTGGTATGTGTTCTAAACCAGTGTCACACCTCGATTACACATAGGCTATTGACCAACTCATGAGATGAATTCGCAAAGATAAAACACAGACGCTGGATTAACTAGATACCAACGACAGAACAGCCTCTTCCATCATGTTTAACCAACAAAAATATAACCGGAACAGGTATCTTTGAAACGAAGACTCTCATTCTGCCCCATCCCTACCACTTTATTCAAAACTCCCTCATTCCCGTTCCTTTTTTAACACACTAGCATCGGGGAGTTGGTGTCCAATTTCAGCTAGAGTAGATGTAGCTAAATTGGTAGCCAAACCATCAAATATAGGAATAATTCAAGTATGTGGACCACCATCTGACAGTGAAGATGTAGAAATAGAAAAGTTTTATGAAGAGATAGAAAAAGTAAAAAGCTATCTAAAATCACATGTCATTATAATAGTAATGGGAGACTTCAATGCAAAAGTTGGGGATGAAGGAAGTAGAAGATCTTGTTGGGCCCAGTGGCATAGGACTAAATGAGCGTGGAAGAAGGCTAATTGAATGATACCAAGTCAACGATTTTACCATCACAAATACTTGGTATCAAAACGACCCTGGGCGACAGTGGACCTTGAAGACCCCCGGTGATAGAAGTAGAAAAGAAATAGATTACATCCTCATTTAGAAAAGATTTCGAAACGCTGTCAAAACATCGAAGTCACTGTCGGGAGCCGACTGTGATTCAGATCATATTCCAGTGATGTGTAAATTTCAGATAATACTTAAGAAGTTAGTGAGGGCAAAGTTTAATCCTAAATTCCAAATGGACTTACTAAAATCTGATGAAAAACAAAAAGACAAAACTGCTGCAGCTGTCCATAACAAATAAAATGAAACTCTAAATAATATCTCAGAAGTAGAAAAATAATGGTCTGAAATGAAAAATTGACTAAATGAAGTCAGAGAAAAACGTTCCCCAAAAAAGATAAAAAAGAGCACAAGAAATAGATCTACAAAGAAATACTCGATTTAATGGAAGAAAGGCGCAAATAAAAAAACGTAGAAGCCAAATACAAAGACCGAAACAGAAACATCAAAGTAAAATGCAACGCAGCGAAAGAAGAATGGATTAATCAATAATGTCAGGAAATAGAGCAAAAGCTAAATATAGACAGCAGATTCATGCATGCTAAAATTGAGGATGTCAGTGGTAAGAAAATCAAAAGCAGCAGCTTTGGCTGCATCAAATCAAAAGCTGGAAAAATGTTAATGGAAAAGAAGGAAATACTAAACAGATGGTCAGAATAAGTTTAGGGTCTTTTTAAAGATGACAGGTGCAAAAAATCCAAAATAAAGAAAAAAATAGAAGGCCCAACAATCTTTAAAGAAGAGTTAGAAGCAACAATAAAGAAAATGAAAAATGGAAAAGCCATAAAACCAGATGCTATACCCCCAGAAATAATTAAAGCATTACATAATTTAGGAATAGATCTGACAACAAAGTGACGATAGTGGTACAATTCCAGAAGATTTTTGTAAATCCGTTTTTATAGTACTGCCTAAAAACCAGGAGCAACAGAATGTGAACTTTATAGAACAATCAGTTTAATGAGCCACTTTTACGTGTTTTGATGCATAGAATGCGCAAGAATATAAGACCAGAAATATCCCCAAAACAGTTTGGCTTTATATCTGATAAAGGGACCAGAAATGCAATATTCACTCTGTCACTGCTTATGGAAAGATGTATAGAAATACAAAAAAGATCTCCACCTCTGTTTCATAGATTATTCTAAAGCTTTTGACAAAGTAAGACATGTAGAGCTGTTTCGTATGCTAGAAAAATTAGACCTGAGAGTAATTAGAAATTTACACTGGGATCAGACTGCATCTGTAAGAATTGAAGAAGAACATAGTGATCTCAAACCCATCAAAAGAGGTGTGAGGCAGGGATGTGTAATGTCTCTTGATCTTTTTAACTTATATAGTGATATAATCTTAAAGAATCTTGAAGGTATTTTAGGCTGAAAAATAAATGGAGAGAATCGTAATAATCTCAGGTATGCAGATGATACAGTTTTAATGGCAGAATCTGGCAAGCAACTCCAAAAACTTCTCGATAATGTAGTTTTAGAGAGCAAAAGAAAGGGCATGCCTTTGAATGTAAAGAAAACGGAATGTATGGTCATCTCAAATAAATTCTCTAAGCCCAAATGCAATCTCGTTAGCAAAGGCGAACACATTAAACAAATTACAACATTCAAATATCTAGGTTACCTGATAACATCAGATGGCAGATGCACAAGTAAAATAAGTAAAAGAATAACCATAGCCAAAGACACATTCCTAAAAAATGAAAACAATATTGGTAAACAGAAACATAATTATGAAAACCAAAATAAGGCTAATGAAAACAAAACATATGTTTGGTCAGAACTTTTGTATGGCAGCCAGTGTTGGACGATATACACAAAAATAGAGAAAAAAGCGGAAGCAGTAGAGATGTCGCTTATCAGAAGAATGAAGATATCATGGACTTAATTAAAGTCCAATGAATTGGTACTGAAAAAGGCTAACCTTGAGTGATCACTAATTAAGAACATTAGACAGGGGCAACTATAATTTTTTGGCCATATTTGCCGACACGAGGGTTTAGAACACTTAGCAATCACTGGAAAGATTGAAGGCCAACGCAATAGAGGTAGACAAAGAATAACTTTTATTGAAAATCTTAAGTCATGGGCAATAGGCAAGGGTAGCAATAACAATTTTATAAGGTAACTCAGAATAAGTATGAGTGGAGGAACATGATCGTCAATGTCTGCTCCAGACAAGGTACCTGATGATGATGAGCATCGGTCAATATAACTCCGCCGCCTCTTCACTTGAATACGGGAATAAGACTTAGCTTAATCCCACTTCATGAATTAAAAGAATGTCGTCTTTTCCTAGATAGCCCAAAGCGAAGTCTAAAGTATGGTTTTATGGACGCAGGCAACACCTAGAATGCTACATCTACCTGACACTCTGTTTTATGAAAGACAAGTATGAACGTATTGCAACAATTCTCAATCTCTCAGTTATGATGACCTCATGTGTATGATCAGTAAAGAAAGCTCACCAAAGACCAAGCCTTCACACAGTCTATAACTGGCATAGAGACATATGCATGCGAATCATCTCTTTGCAACTTTTCTAGACGGAGAAAATCAGAAGATTTTAAAATGGTTGTTGGAAAAATATTTAGAAAAACTACTCTGATTGTTTTAGGTTGAATTATGAGTAGGAACATCTATCTTTAACAGGCATCGGGAACAATTTCCATAAAAAAATGGAACAAGTCATGAATGATGAGGGTATACGTTTTCATTAGGATTTCAAAGTCATGAAGAGTAAATATCTGGGCCGTCGGGACGTTCAGATGATAACTGTTAAGTAGCGGTTGCGATATTGTTTTTTACTGTAACAGGCTCCGACGACACATTGAACTAATGATATTGTGTCTCTCTCTAAAATCCATTATATACACTTATACTGACGTGAAAAATATCAATATCGAAGACTGCTACACTGTTTGTTTGTTTAACGGCCTCACTACTATTTCTAGCGGTCTCCATATTATTTTTTAAATGATGGCCAGAATAGAGCCACCAAAGAGTTTTCAAGAATGTCAAACCCGTTTTTATTAGAACTCGGCTTCATATAAAGTAAAACATATAAATGTGTTTCCATAACCACTTCAGAGTCAACAATTTTTTTGCCTACTCGTCAAACTTGGACTTTACGATGACGGAATATTATGAGCAACATTCAGGCAGTCCATTAAACGCAATTTCATTCCCCAATAAATGTGACATTCTTCCTAAATGCAGCTTGTTATGACGAAAATGTGTATGACAAGGTAAATAAACAATAAGAAATCTATACTCCACGTGTGGGTATTATTATTATTATTATTATTATTATTTACGTCAGTTGATACACGTAACCCCAGTAGCAGTACAGAGAAATAAAATGGTTACATATATAGAATCAATTTCTGCTTACTTAATTTAACCTTTTGTGAGCTTATTTTGCTGACCATACAAGAAATTGACCATATTGAGGTCAGCTCAGATGACCCATTGAGCTCATGGCTGATCTTTTAAAAAAATTCAAAACTGTTTTGAAATGTTTATTAACTTTTTCTCGGTGAACAGAGTATCCAGTAGATTCAGCATCAAAGATGATGCCCATTTGGAGCAAAACACACTTCACGCTCCATATAGAGCTTTCTAAAAGAGACGCCATTCTTTGAAATTATAAAATGGGCCAGCTTAAGTGCATGTTGAAGACAGAAGAACAGGTGTGACAAATTTTGGTGTGCATTAAGCCTAGATCTAGACTCAGGACGGTTTATTTATTTATTTTTTATCTAGCCCGTAATATTCAATCAGATTCTTAATCAGTCTCCGCTTCTTTAATAGTGCTGTTGCAATTTTCGTTGTGTTTACCTATTTAGATCTAGGGACGTCTAGAAATTTTTTGAAATGTGAAAAAAATTGCTTACAGGAAATTGTTAGATCGTACGCTAGAGACCAGATAAGGTTTGGGTGCCACAATTTTAAAGAGATTTCTTACATGTAATGGAGGGGATAAATGAGAATGTTGGTTTCTTATTATTTTTAGCTAACTTCCGGTCTCTTCTGGCATGAATATTTTTCACATAATATTAGCCTTATTTGCTTGGGTATCATATAACTGGTTTTTGCAAGAAATTGGCGGTGGGTATAAAAGATGGTTGATAGATTGTTGAAGAGATCACTGGGAAATAGATCGCCAGTGTTACTGAATTAGTAAATCTATAGAATCTTGAAAAGTTACCATGCCATTAGGAAATTTTCTTCATTTGAATATTAAAACTTTCTTTTAGTTTTCGGTAAGACTTAAGAGTGGTTCTGTTCTTCATTATATTTAAAAATACTGCTTGTCACAAGCGGTGGTCTGTGACACAAAGGTGGCGCAAAGCCATTCCTGACATAATAGATAAGAGAGTCACAATAAATGATATCATTGTGCCAAAGACAGAAGATACCAGATCTATTTATGTTGTCGTACAAGTAATATAAAGATTGCTAATTTTACAAAGTAAATTTCCTCTATGTATTAACAAAAGCTCTTGCTTGGGCTATCGCTATATATTTTAAAGTTTGGAATTATGTAAAAAGGTAAAATTGTTTTTAGCGAAATATCTTTTATAAATGAAACCCGCATGTTTTCTTCCTCTTAACTACGTAACGACACATGCCTCTCTTTTTTCATATAGTATGAAACATTATGAACCGAAGTTCTGTGCACTGGAGAAAGCATTTCGGTGTAAATATTTTTTGCTGAGAAAGTATTATTACAGAAACAATAATAGCAACAAAACAACAAGAACAACAACATGTAGGAACTCAAAAAGCATTTTAATGCATCATGTGCTTTAGTTTTAAACGTGTTTGGTTAAACAGTGCCTTACTAATATTCATCGTTATTGCCCCTGCATGTCGGCTGGCACATTTAATGCACGTCATCAAATATGAACCTGGTGTCTACAAAAAAAATGTTCATTTTAAGTGTTTCTGACCTATATGGGAGTCAAATATCAGAACAAATGCGACCGGTGTTGTGTTTCTTAATGATATTATTATTATTTTTCTTTATTTCTTTATTCATTTATATATTTATTTTTTGTCAAATTGATCATTATCTTCATCATCATTATCATTATTATTATTACTTTTATTCCTCTTCCCAACATGTGGCCTGTAGATGACATTTGGATCTCTTGGTGCTCTGATTTCGTAGAGAATCGGTTTAAATTACTTTGCCAATTTAATTGTAAGTAGCATAATTTTGAACCGTCGTCCAAGATCTAAAAAACGAAAGGTTTTGTATTTTCATACAGATTGGTATCGGTTCTTCCTATTGCCCGATAATTTTCCAATCGCCTCGCGTTACTTTAGCCTGCTTTTTCAATAATGGCATCGTTGCAACAATCTCACTCCTTATAATCGCCCGTACGTATTTGTTCAGGTTATGTCACTAGCACCTGAAGGTCAACTCACCACGAAGCTCGATACTGCAATCAGTAATCTAAAGTTGGTGATTGATAAAACGTAATAGGGGCTTAAACGATTTGTAGAGAATGGAGGTTGTGCTGAGAGAATAAAGAAACACAGAATGCTTTATTGTTGAAAGGTTTTCATAATTTAAATATATATATTCACATATCATGATATTATTGAAGTAATGAAAAACTCCCCAATTCATTAAAATCTCATAACCTGAGTTTGTTTCAATAGACCTTCCTGCTGCCCTTTTTGAAACCCCTCATACAGATTGGGATCTGGAAACTCTCCCCATGTTAAAAAGAGCAAAAACGAAAAAAAAAAAAAAAGAGATAGAAAAACAATGTGGAAAAGTAGTTGAGAAATAAACGAAAAGAGGAGAGGTAGGAGAGGCCCGATGTGGCAGAGACACAACAAGGTCATGAGAGCGGAAACAACCTTTGAGTGGCTGTCTGCTGAAAATCAAAATCCATTTCAGCTGTAGATGGAAAAAAAAATACACAGAGGAGGTGCTAACACGAATACGCACACAAAAAAAAAATCTTTTAAGGCTGGGTGGAAAAGGCGCCACTCAACCGAAAGGAAGATAATGTTCCATGAGCAAAGGAACAAAATCGAGATGAATCTAGATATTGTGGTACTGGTATACTTGACTGATGAAACAAATATGTCACTAACTAAACTGTGTGATTACGGCAAAAGTCCAAGGCGTGTCTTGTCTTACATCTGTGTCTATTTTTTCCTTTTTCTTTCGCTTCTCTCGTCCTCGTTTTTTTTTTTGTTTTTTTTTGTTCTCTTCATTTTTTTTTTCTTTATCAACATCTCTCTTTCATTCTTCAAAAGCCCTTATTTAAAGAGGGCCTTTAAGCTTGAGATCGTTTTGTTGTGGATGAACTTTGCAACTAATTCAAAAGCAAGTTTTTAATCTTAGACCTATAGTTTGTGCCAGCACAAGAACGCCGATCGACATTTAGACTCAAAATCTATTTGCTTTGTGCATATACTTTGATATTAATTGGGCCTTGGAAATTTCTAAAAGACCTACAGATCTATGTCAAAGTTTTTGGGGACATTTAAACTCCGATACTGATTATTGGTGGGGGAGCGCTGGCTCATCTGGTAGAGCAGTTGGCTACCACCCAAAAGGTTCGGGGTTCGATTCCCAGTCCGGGCTAAGTCAGATTGTCATTCCTCCTCTTTGTCTATCTAGAACTAAATGGGTAGCTAGGTCTCTTAAGATCCGGCGAAAGTAAAGGCGGCGAGGAAAGCAATGGCAAATTACCTCAAATGCCATATCCCAAGAACAATCAGGACCCAACTCCTGGTTCCCCGATGCTTAGACTAAGCGTGGGACACACTTTACTTTTTTTTTACTGGTTATTTGTTCTACCTAGACGTCAAGTAATGATAATTGACCTTTTTCTGTTAGTTTATATAGTTTGATTTTTTTATAATTATTTTCACGATTTTTCCCCAAGGATTCATAAATGCCAACGGAGACACCTATAATAGTATTAAAATTCTGTGAGTTTAAGATTAACAGCTTTTACGAAAGCCAGCGAAAGCCGCTCAGATGTGATCAAACAAGTGAGAGTTTTATTTAGCATTCACGATGCTTACAGAATAGAGCTATTTCAACTTCAACTCTTCAGCTTTCACTATTTATAAAGTAGATTTAAAGAATTAAAGTATTTTTTTCCTCGATAATCCAGCATAATTTTATAAAACTTAATTTGTTTAAAGGCTGGCGTAATGATAATCTCGGTATCTTTATCAGCTTTAAAAATTAATATGATGCTATATGTTTTAGAGACAATGTAAAATCATGGGCCATTTTCTCTCAATTGTTATAAATTTTTTAACCCAATGCACAATTATATTGCTACATTTATTCCTTTTTCCGAAATTTTTGAAACGTATAAAAGGGAGTTTAAAATTAAGAATTCTTTCTTGGCGTCACTCGTTACCCTTGAATGCTGTAAAAAAAAATTAGTTTTTTTGCTTTTATTAGAGATGTATTGCAGATTTAGTGTATGCTCGGAATTTCTCTATTCTGAAACATATATTTTTAATATACTCTAGCTTTGTGCTAGTAGTGACTGCAGCTTGAAAAGTAAAATTCAAAGACACTCTGATGCGGTGGCCACATTTTGTAATATAGTGGGAGTTTTTGCTACACTTGAATTTTTATATCTTGCAGCAAGATATTGCCACTTTGCTTGGTTAGGTATATCGCATTCTTTTGGAATACATTAATTGTTTACCTTTTTATCCTTCCGTTACGGCTGAATTTTCAGTTATTGACTAAGCACTGTAAGAATTTAGTTTGTTTAATTTTTGTGTGTATTGTTTTTAACGAATGTGATGGTTTTTACCGTCTCAAATGAATATTTTTGACAATTAAGGCGATTTGATTTAGCGGCATTAATTAAGCTTTTTCATAAATAGAGCTACATTGATCATTACCTCTTCATTTCGTCAATAGCTGTATGTGTGAAGGAAAAAAATCGATGAGTATTTTACTCATAACTACTGTTATTGACTAGTCTTGAGATATATTTATTTTAATAGCAACATTCAAAACCTGATATTTATTCTAGACTATAAAGCTTAAGGTCTAGATGTATTCTGCTTACAGTATTTTTAAATCTATTTGACAGCTTATTAGATCCAGTAAACTTGTCTTTGTAAATATCTAATAAATAAACGCTGACAGCAATGGAACTATCACTTAACAAAACACCAATGATCTGATCAAATCTTAGTGTGGATAGTTCTAATTTAGATATAGATCTAAAACTATCAGTAATTCAATAATTTTCAAATTCCTTGTACATTAATTTAGTTATAATATTAGCGATACTCATTTCTTATTTTACTATAAAAACCGAGTGGAGCATAATTGACTATGATTTAAATGTAATGCGGAGAACAATAAGAAAACAAGCAAAGGCATCAAAAAGTGAACGATCCAATGACTTTTGTGAGCTTAAATTTGAATATCTCTGTGGGATATAACTATATACACACAAAAATCTGTTTATATATATATATATATATATATATATATATACATACACACACACACACATATATATTATAAGATGTTAGTAGAATGCGCTGCATTGCACACCTTTGAAACCCTTATGCATTCATGCTGTGCGAGCTTTAGGCCTAGAAGATGCAAGGCCTAGACTAGAATGTTTTTCTTCCCTTCTGCTAGCTTAGGAAAGAAGAGCCCTTGTTTGCATCATGAGCCTGCACATTATCTGGTGATATCAGGCTGTAGTGACCTCTGTCGGGCCGGTCATTATATGTCAGCTCGAACGGGTAGGGTCCTGAAAATTTGTTGGAAATTTGCCACAGATTCCCCGGAAAAGAGGCTCAGAGTTTGATAGAGAGTGTGTGATGAAGAAAGAAAGGAAGGGAGAGAGAATGAGACAGAGAGAAAGGGAAGGGGAGGCGAGAGGGAGAGAAAGATACGGAGAAAAGAAGAGCGAAACAGAGAGAAAGGGAGGCGAGAGAGAAGGAGGGGAAAGGGGTGTGTGTGTGTGGGGGGGGGGGG
>BLXT01000600.1:542099-553626 GCA_019648995.1 Plakobranchus ocellatus | reverse complement strand
CAACAACAACAACAACAATAACAACAACAACAACAACAACAACAACAACAACAACAACAACAACAGCAACAACTACAAAGCAACAACATCATGAAGAACGACAAAAACAAAACATTAGCACCATAAAGAAAAAAAAAAACACATTCCATAAATATCTTGGCTCAGCTTTGACTCACATCTATTCTCTTTCCTGCAGAAGACAAACAAGAGTCTGAGAAAATATTGACAATTTTAAATACTGTATAAAATTAAACTTCATGGCCTACTCTGAGACTTTTTTTTCTCTCAGGTTAAGGGTTTTTTTGCTTTTGTTATTGACGACAGTAATTCATACATACATTTACTAGCCGAAATAGTAAAGTGGCATGGTTTGATTTTGAATGTGTATCATTGCTATTTAGGAAAATATTGGAGTCTACATTGAGTAGCACTAAACGGCTGCAGCAACAGACATGGATCTGATTTCAAAGAACGATTATTAAACAAGTGAATGAAAAAAGGTTATGAGAAATTTCTATTAGCTGGATTACACATACTTGAATGGGACCAAATAGGCTTGGCAAAGATTCAACATTACACCTTTTATTTCCACTCTGCACATTAATTTATTATTCACATTTTTTCCTTCATCACTTTTTTTTACAGTTGAATGCAAGCCCTGCCTTAACTCTGAAATATTATTTCCCTTTAAAGTCAGAATCTTTCCTCGCAAAAGGCAAGTTTGTTTTATTTTATTTTTTTTTCGTCTTAAAAGCTACTTCTAAATATGCATAAATATGGTTTCTTCGAAACTTTGCTCCAATCTTTGCATAAAGTAATTCGTTAAATAACGTTGCCTTTTCAATGTCTTTTGGTCTACTGAAAATAAGTTTTGAGCAAAAATAAAATAAAAAAATAAATAAATGAATGAAAATAAAAAAGATGTTTTGTGTACAGCGTCATTTATGCTAAATAAAGATCAGATAAATTGTTTTAGGCAACTAAATTTATCATTAGTCCTTGGGCTATTGAGAGAAGTTTAATCTGAAATCTCGATTTCAACGAACTTACATCAATAGGCTCAGATCTATCCTCAGGCCTTCTTAATGATTGTTCCTCCCTGTTTCTCCGCTTCAAAACACACAGATATAGTTAAGTACATTGGCTTACATTAATTTCATTATCTGCCGTATGTCTACATCGAGCGAAGGTTTTGTTTGATTGCGACCCTTTTTTTTTTCCTAATGTTCGTCTTTTGTAGCTTATGAAAATTATTTAGCTTCTTATTTAGTTCACCTTCTATGTTTTGACATTTTTTTTCTGCAGATTATATTTGGCTGGAAACAAAAAAAAGCCAGCATTCAACACCCAATGTTAACAAGACAGCAATGGGGACGAAATCAAGCTACTCCAACGACAAAGTATTTTTTTGATGCATATGTGATGCAATTTTTCTACAACTAATGCAACGGTCCATGTTGTGTAAAATAAAAATGTGAAGATTTACAGCTGTAGATCGTGATTCTATGTCTAGATGGCCTAATCCACATTCTATGCTACATCTAGATCTTTTTGGAATATTGATGATATAACTGTCTAAGTGTTTCAAACAAAGTAATGGGTTTAGATATTTACATTGCCTGTGCTGTAGATCTAAGCCTATTAGAATATCAAATCCAAATAGTTTAAATCTTTTTTCTGACACGAAGTCAAGATTTCATAGATGATTATACGCGTAGGCCTACTGTCGGTGACCTTAACATGATTATGTGTATTGCACCCTGGTTATGTGAGTGCATGATTATAACATTAATTATAATGATTCTTATGATGATGAAGGAAGAGGTGTGATAACAATATAATTTCGAGCAAGTGTTAGTACACATTTGTTGTAGAAAATCTAGTAGCGTAATTTTAAAGATGAAAATCTTGAAAAATTATGGAACATTTTGTTATGACAATTAACAAATTATCTTCTTCATTAATCTGGTCATTGCATCTAATGTATTTGGATCTGGACAAAGAAGGACAAGCATAAGTCTTGCATTTTAAATCTATGTTTTAAGTGAAACAAATATAAGTTCTGGGGTAAAAAAAAAAAGCCTTACATCTAAGCCGGCCTCACATAGGATGTGACAATGGCACGAAGCAATCAGAAAGACGGATCCACCAGTCTTCTGCAGGCAACGGGCAAAAATGCAGTCATAAAATTTTTATCATAATTATTATATTTGTTGTTTGAAAACCAGTATCATTTTCGGAGTCAGCACATCAAATTAAGCAAAACCTAAGCGAAGCAGGCAGGTTTGAAACGTCAATGAAAGATTCATGTAATTTATCAAGTAGCTGTTTTTGCATTATTACACTCGATTTGAAAAAAAAAATGAATCACTTATTCCAACTGCCTAGGAATTTTTATTTATGATAATGTGGAATATCATTTTCTTCACATTCATGACATTGTTCTCTTTTAATGCCTTCCTTTCTCTTTTCTCTTTCAGTTTACTCCATTTCACTCTTTAAGATATCTATCTCTTTCTCTCTCGTTTAATGTATCTGTTTATCTATCTGCTCTTTTTCTGTCTATCTGTTTTCTTCGCCCAATCTCCGTCCCTTTGAGTGTTTGTCTGTATGTCTGTCTGTCTTTCTCTCTGTTTGTATATCTGTCTCTCTCTATCTCAGTCTATCAGCTATCACTGTCTTTTTGATTCTAGGTTGTCTATCTGTCTGTTAGTCTGACGTAACCTCTTGTTTGTAAATGTATTTCTCTCTTTCTGTTCGTCTGCTTTCCTCAAGCTATCTCTGACCTTTTGATTGTCTGGGTGTCTCTCTATCTCTCTCTCCCCTCTCACTATCTCTCTCTATCTCTCTCTCCTCTCTCTCCCTTCTCTCTCTCTCTCTTAATCTCAATCTGCCTCCTCTCTCTCTTGATCTCAATCTGCCATTGTGTTTTCCTGAAGCTTTCTCTGTTCTTTTGATTCTCTCTCTTTCTCTCTCTCTCTCTCTCTCTCTCTCTCTCTCTATCTATCTATCTATCTCAGACCCTCTCTGTCCCTCTCTCGTTTAATACCTCCTCTTTTCCTCTATTTGAATTTGTCTATCTTCCTTACTAATTCCCTTTAATTTCTCTCTCTCTCTCTCTCTCTCTCTCTCTCTCTCTCTCTCTCTCTTTCACTCTCTGTCCAAAACCAAATAATTGAGCTGATGCGGAAAAAAATCTTTTTATAGAGATCTAGCAAAACACACAGGGAGATCGGAAGCTAATTATTTTATCGCCACAGTTCTCCTCAGAATGAAGTCTAAAATGATTTATACCCTTACGACTGATTTTAAAGCCGGTCAAGTTAATGATAGGCTTATGAAAGAGGAAGTATTTGCTTTGTATAAAAAATAAGTGGAATCAGGATTGAAATTTCCAAACGGGCTTTTAGAAGTGAAATGTTTGTAGGCATCTATAAACTGAGTCGTTTTTTGAGATATCTGGACTTCTATCATTTGTTTAGATCTTCACGTTCAGATCTACTTTGTCTGTCAAACAACGTAATTATTTTTCACCCTTGGCTAATTTACAATTATCTTTGCTCCAGTGATTCCATGGAGATTTAAATTTGAGATATTTATATAATAGGCGCAAAAACATTTATATTTTTCTTCGGTCTTGCCTCCTCTCTTAGCGAAAAGTCAGTGTTATGTATTTGTAATGGATCTCTAGCTTTTCCATGGTAATCTCACTATAATAACATTAACTTTCTGTTTTAGTATTTTTGTATCATATATTTCTTTCAAAGATGTTCAGTTCTTAATTAACGTATCAACAAAATAACCCTTATCTATATTGGTCCTGTTAGAGAGTTTGAATCTGTTATACAAACGGACGTGTTTTCATCATTTCGATTACCTAATCTACACTGTTGTTTGCTGTGATGCTTTCTTTCCAATCAAAACAAGCTTCGTATTCTTCTCATTCCCTTCAATACTCTTGACCCTCAACGTCGCTATTGCACCTTTAATCCTAGCTAGCTGTTTTGTTTCTCATTTTCTTTTAAATGCTTACAATTTTCGCAATCGCTATTGATTTGCAACGCTATTGCTAATTCATCAGAATTATCATTTATTGTCCCTTTCTAAGGCATTTTTTCCACGCTAGTATTATTATCTATGCTTTTGAATCCTCATTTTCAATATCAGCTAACTCATTTCCTGTTCTTGTTGTAATGACTGTGTTGATTGACCCTGCTTGTTCTGAAAAATCCGACATGAAATTTATAATACATGTTCATAACAAAAATTATAGAAAATCTGCATCTTCAAAGTAAGAAGAATTAAGGTGTTGTTGTGATAGCTCTCTTGCAAAGTTATACGCATAAAAATGTCGTTATCCCTGTCCTGCATCCTCTGTAAAAGAAGGAAATTATTTTATAGTATTCCGCTGAAAAAAAAACAAAAAAAAAAAAACTTGTTCTACTATAAAGCAAAAATCACAAGAATCTAAATATGTTCAGTTTAGTTAATTCGCTGTGAAGTATACTGAAGTATGCTTATCGATACATCTTAAAAAGAATCTTCGAAAAGTGTGTGAACTTTTATAAAAAAGGGGTTGGAAAGAGACAAGGAAGCGACAGTGTAAGTGGGGAGGAATAAGCTATAGGAGACGGCAGTGAAGAAATAACGCGTGAAGATGAAGGAGGAGAAGAGAAAGACGATTTAGCATATGCAAATAATAATCAATGCAACCTTAGGTGCAAATGCCGTGCCGTTTGTTTTATACCTTTTTCTAAGAGTTAGAGCAATGTAATTTGCAGAAACAATACGGCCAGATTATTGTTTTGTCAAAATTTCTTATTTCCATTCGATGTCAGAATTGAAGCTTTTTTAGTTTAGAATACATGAAATATAAATGACACTACCACGATGATTCCAGAAAGAATCCGATGCTCCCTACATTCGTCTTTCTTTGCTGCTCTCGTTCATAACAGTTTTCAGTTCATGTGCAGGAAGCTCACAACAAGTGAATTTTACTATGTGGCATTGTCTTTCCTTTATAAAACCAAGGAAATTCGATTGATTACTTCAAAAATATATCACGATAGATTTATATCTATCTAATGATAAGAGGCAATGTGCAATTTTGGTTTTCTTTTCTTTTATATTTTGTTTGTTGCAAGATAAAAATCTCTTTTTTTCATTAACATTTAAGTAGATGTGGCCGATTTCGAACTAAAGAATCTTCCCTAAAAAGTAATAGGGTTGCAAAGTTCAGTAAAGTTTTGGTTTATGGTAGTTTTTTTTATTATATACTACTCATGTCTAATATAGAAGCTAATGATCCATAAATACACAACAGCTCTGCAGAATGTTGTGACAAATGAACATCCGGAGATTTCTTATCAGTTTTGAAACATAGATCTTGATCTATATTAATTTATATATAATGAACATGCACAATAAATTTACCTCAGAAGTCTTATTCTTTCAGGTGCAGTTTTAATTATTTTTTTACTGATGTTAATTTAGATTGAGTTAAAATCAGTTTGAAGAAAAAGACTGAAAAAATTGCCCTAAAAGATCTGAATATGCCCACATCTTTTTGTCAGTTCAGCCACAGATCATAAAGTTAAATTCTTAGAACTGAAAGTTTTTGACTCTTTGTTGATTTATGTACATTTTTTGTCTACTGTCCATACTTTAGGACGATGCAGTAAGAATGGAGCTATAAGGTAGTTCCATGCAAGTGACCGCTATATTAAATCAGCACTTTTTTCCTTTTTTTTTTTTAGCTTTGTCATCATAATTTCCACATTGTTAAAGATATTAGACGTCAAAGTCTAATACACGCTTTGTTTGGCCCAATGTTGATGATAAACATTTACGGTCCAGTCTGTTGAAAACTAAAGATTTTGACTCACTTCTGTCTTCGGGTTAATAGAATTAAACATATCCTTACTTTCCATAAGGTTTGAATCCGTGTGAAATCTTATCATTCTCATGTGTTGAGATTATCCTCTTGTGAAAGAGCGTCAAATGCGAATACTCAAGTAATAAACACAAACACACAAGATATTAAAAGAGAACAGCAATGGAATAATTACTTTGTTTATTCAGTACTTATTCGAAAAAAATAAAATATGAATTTTACACAAAGTCATACCTTCAACTAATGTAAATAAAAACCATTAAAAAAATCAGAATTTCAGGACAAAGGAGTATACTTGGGTAGAAACTTCCAGTATTAGATTAACAGCTCTAACACTTATTAACTATGGTCAACAAAAAAATGTTTGCATTCATAATGATTCAGCTATGTCATTTTTACAGTATGATTCAAACATTCTATAACCGAATGAGAAATTTTAATTTTCAATAAATGGGTATTAATTTATTCCATCACTATATATGATATTCAAATTATGAAAAAAATTGTTTGATTATGTATGAACTAATATTGATAAATTATTTATACAATGAACAAAGTTAAATAAAAAGAGTGATAAAGCAGACTGATCAAGTTTATTTTTTTAGACAGACAAACATCTAAATCACTTGGGTAAAAAGCTACGTAAGGGGCGATCGAATAAATTTATTTCCATGATACACTAATAAGTGTGAACTTCTTTTTTGTAGAGAAAATCATACAGGTTCAAGACACAGTATGACACCTTTCATGGTTATGTCAATAGATATAAAAGAGAGAAAATGCTAATGTAAAATCTTTTTTTTTTTTTTTTTTTTTTGTATCTACTCGAAAAGTTTTATCTACGATTCCCTTTTAACATTTTATTGTTCTTTCTTTCATAAAATGTTCATCATGTATAATAAATATGGGTCCACACACAAAACAGAAAGGAAAGAAGCTTATAAAATGTTGTTCTGATTACTACATAAGTAATTATGTTACTACTGCTACATTAGTAATAAATACTACTACTAATACTTTGAAAAAAGATGGAACAAATAGCAACGATAGAGATGATGATGATGATGATGATGATGATGATGATGATGATGATGATGATAATAATAATAGTAATAATAATAATAATAATAATAATAATAATAATAATAATAATAATAATAATAATAATAATAATAAAAAGAAGAAGAAGAAGAAGAAGAAGAAGAAGAAGAAGAAGAAGAAGAAGAAGAATAGTAATAATAATTAGATATAATGACGATGAGGATGATGATATTATTATTATTATTATTATTATTATTATTATTATTATTATTATTATTATTATTATTATTGTTATTATTATTATTATTACTACTACTACTACTACTACTACTACTACTACTACTACTACTACTACTACTACTACTACTACTACTACTACTACTACAAGGAAGCGATAGTGTGAGTTTTTAAAGTTACTTTATTAAAGTAAAAAAAAAAGAAATTAATGAAGGACCTTTTTATTTACATACTTTTTATGAAGTTTTCCTTATTTATCATGTTTACCAAATTTTTTTCGTCAGGAAAAATGTCAAAGCAAGCATAATTTTACTAACAATTTCTTTAGTAATTTATCCCGCCATAAGGAGATGGCGTTGTTGCTTTTGAAATGAAAAAAAAAAAACTCATGAACAACCAAAACTCTCACCGAATTTGTAAGAAGTTATATCATAAACTCTCTCAAACTCCGTTTAAAACGTGCAAACCATGTAAACAAATTAATATACATTTTAAGTGTAAATAGTCAGATAATCGTGTGCAAAAGAATCATTCAAACACAAAATTATTAGAAAAAAATTATGATGCGCTGATGTTTTCTTTGTTTTATTCTTTCAAACACAAAATGCATGTCCATTAGCATCGCGTATTTTGTCGAAGAAAAAAAATCAATAAACGTTTTATTATGATTATTTTAGATTCCCGCGTTGCATTAGATCACATCGAATCGACGGATGCGTCTAACCTTGGTAATGGAATATCGTAACCCTGATTATCTCTTGTAAGGCTTATAGGTCTGTTATAGTGGTCTAACACTGACTCATAAACATTGTTACCGATGCCAAAATCGTTAAAGTAGATATTATTATAGGACTGTCCGTCTGGCGTTACGGTTTTATGTATGTTTGGGGAGCTGCTGTCCGGTGGATTTGGAGGAGATGGTACTTGCATATCAACGTTGACCACATCTTCTCTTGGTGATTGTGATGAGTTGGGCTGGTTCCTGAACGCTGTTCGTCGTCTGCAATATCGTTTGAAAAAACGTATAACGTAATCAAATACAGGTATGTTTGATATAATGATTAATATTGAACTATACAAGAATAGTTAACGCATTGATTAGTAATGATAAAAGAGCTTATATGTTACTAAATGAAAACCACGTCTAACTGGCTAAGAAAAAATGTATACGTGTGTGTGTGTGTGTGTGGGGGGGGGTGATCGTCTTAAAATTAAAGTGAAGAGTTGTAAATCCTTAAAAATATATTCTTTAGAGACCAAAAATTGACTCCGTTACATGAGCTTGTACTTTAAAAGTAGAAAATAATAATTAAAAAAAGCTTTTTTTTCCATTTGCACACTCTATAGAATGTATCAATTCTGTTATTTTTTTTCCCATGTGGTAAACATCTTTCACATAAATTCATTGACATATTAGACAGATGCACATCACCTCCAGCATAGCACACCAATAACAATAGCAGCTGCAATAACAGCAACAGCAATCACTCCACCTATAATGCTGGCCAGAGACACGGCTGATCCATTTGACTCCTCATTTTCTTGAGAAGCTGAAAAAGATAATATTATAACATTCACATGCAATGATACCCCCGTTGTCATGCAAATAATCTTGTACACGCCATAAGTGATTGTCGTTAGATCAGAGATGCCATCACACGCACCCCTGGATTGCTTTCATAAGGACGTGTGATCTAACATGCTTGAAAATATTGAAATCTTTTGACTGTTAGTCAAGAGGGAATTGATAGGCCTTTATTTCAGTAATTGGGTTCTATATAAACATTAAATCGACGTTGACACGAATATATTAACATCCATTCAAAACTCAAACAAATATTTGATAACTTAGAAGTCGAGAAGTCTCCTCTAAGTATAAATCAAAGTACAGGGACATTTATTACTAAATTTACAAAACGGGTTTTAGAGAACCCTCGATATTTATTGTGTATCTTACATTAATAAATAAAAGGGGAAAAGGGGGGAAATTGTTTCATCATTCAGGCAAGATGGCAGCACCCTTGGATGACCAGAGCTCTTTTTCTCTAGAAAGTGTCACTAATCAATTGCGGCAGGAAACGGTTTGACTGGGTTGCGTGACCAAGTTCTCTCTCAGCAGGTTTTTTTTCGTGCCGGTGTGGCTGGTGTTCATCGTTTAGCGTGCAGGTGTTTGGGCATTGCTTTGTGATCCCAATTCAGCCGTGGGCCAGGATTTTCAAGGACACGATTTGAGTCCGGTAGAGTGACTTAAGCTTGGCGAATTATCCCGTAGGAGGGTTGATGAAGGTACAGGCCAGCTGTTGTTCTGCTTAATGCTTCCTAGGTGAGTAAGGCTATGGGTTTCCTACGCCGGCACAGGAACCTTAAAAAATAAAGGTATCGCTCAAACACTGCCTTTGCTGGGTGATCCAACCAGCCGTCTCTCAGATAACTTAGGCAATAATTATATTATCGCGTAAGGCGCACAAGGCCTTGCAAAGCAAATTAGTTTAAACATTGACATTAAAGGCAATGGACTGGAAGAGAAATAAAATTTAACAATGCGTTATGAACAATGATTTACCGATGTTCGTACTATAAATAAATTACATTGAAATAAAGTGAAATAAGAGCAAATGGAAAGAGGAAAAAAAACCAAAAAATTTTATCATTACTTGACCTGACAGACTTTCAAAACACAACGAATCCAAGTTCAATTTGGTTATTTATTCAATTATTACAATCGATTTTATGATTCCTGTTACACTTGAAAGCACATATATAGATTATAACTGCAAAAATAGCATATTATCCTTCTTTAAGGAAGGAAGAAGAAATTAATAGTTGCAAGTCCTCAGCAACCTACCCCGAGGTGTGTTGATTAATATGTTATTGTTAACAAAACATCTACGGGGAAAGAAAATTATCCTACGTACTCTAGGGCTGGCGATGCTCACACTAACTTCCACCAAGCGTGGGTATATCATACTATTGTTTCTCTGCCGGGTTTGGTGGATGTTTGCCAAGTTAGGTCATTTGACCAGTGAAAAAGTTAGCGATTAGCCGAGCCTTGGTCTGATTGGTGCTGGTTGGCTACTCGAAACCAAAGGTTGACCTGCTAAGTTTGATTGGGGATTCCAATGTTTTGCGCCCCGTGGGTTTAGGCCTACAGCGGGGTGATGTAGGGGAAAAAGTGTAAAGGTGCGTACCACAGATGTCGCAACGCGCCCATCACAATGATACAGAATCTTGAATTACACAGAGAATAGCAGTAGCTACAATTTGTGAATTTTTTTTTTAGGTTGGTCCCAGAAAGAGATCATAGAGTTGCTTCCCTTCGAACTGGATCTATTTAATCGTATTGGTTTTATTGCATCAGAGTTATCAGTAAGGCGGTTAAGCTTTCCTGGTTTACATATTTGATTGCGTCCTCTTTTAAAATTTAAATATCTGAGAGTATACGTATTGCCTAACTGCTCACATGGTTTTTCCTATCGTCTTTCTTTGTTCCTGCCTCTTTTCGTTATCCTTTTTTCTTACTACGGGCGACCTGCTTATGTGTATTGACACGTTATTTATGTTTGAAATACCCCCCCCCCCTTTCCACACACACACATACACACACCCAATGTTACACCATTTCTAGTATTTCCTTATAGTAATGATGATAATGATAATAATAATGATAAAAATAAAAATATTGATATGTCACTCTGAATCATGCCGTTTATATGAGGATATTTTACAATCCCAAAGTTGATTTACAGATTTACAAAATGACAGTTTTGACCCTATTTAAACCTTATTAAGCATCCGAAACAAAACATGGCAGGTGAATGTTTTAATCAGCCACAAATCTGGCGATGTCACGTTTTTCTGCGTAAATTATACATGAGGCTCCATCAGGGTTGGTTTCTGGATCTCTAGAGTGATAATATATGTCTGAATCTGACAGAGTTATTTTATCGATCTAGATTTCTAGATCTACGCCCGATCTGAATAAGGTAGACTGCCAGATCGATCTATAATTTGATTAGTACCTGTTAAATCCCAATTTTGTTTTATGCATTTTCGAAATGGCACTTTAAAACCTTGTTTAAACCTCATTAAGCATGCGGAACAAACTAATATGTTGTTAAAAAAAAAAGGGAAGAGCAGGAAGTTTTCACATTGTAAGCCAGTGAGACCGAAACAAACTTGAGCGCGAATGAAATAAGGTCATTAAAACTTTGGTGCGTATGTATTTTTTTCCAGAGAATATCATGTGCGAATTGATAAAAATCATGGGTCTGGCTAGTAGTAGTAGTAGTAGTAGTAGTAGTAGTAGTAGTAGTAGTAGTAGTAGTAGTAATAATAATAATAATAATAATAATAATA
>BLXT01000600.1:457567-469128 GCA_019648995.1 Plakobranchus ocellatus | reverse complement strand
GGGGGGGGGGGTGTCAAATGTTTACAAGGGAAAGGGATGGTATAGTTGATGTTAACCATTCTACTATAACTTCTAAGTCAAAGAAAACTTACAAAAACACTGCACATGGTTCCTGAAAGTGTCCTCCAAACGCGCAAAAAGAAACTTTCGCGGTCACAAGCTACCTGGCAAACCCTGATGTTACTCTTGTTTTTCAAAAACTAAAACAAAGAAGATAGCCATGGAATGTTATCAAGATTCCGAGTGTTAAAATGCTTGAAATATAAGTGGACTGTAAATCTAAGTGATTGAGCGTTAACGGTATGTATTTTCATTAGGTAACACTAACAGAAATTAGTTGAATTATGAGTTTTGAAATACAGAAATGAGAATTTAACGAATAAGAATGTTTTACTAAGAATTCATTCTGTTATTGAATTTTGTATGAGCAGTCCTGGAACTGGCTGAAAATCAAACAACGTTTAAAAAGGAGTCCGGGAGTAGACTGAGATGTATTATATTAAGTTACAGATATACGCCTATATTATTGTACGTGAAAAATAAATGGGGCTTTTACGAAAGAGGTTGCAGCAGTCGTATGTCTTAACTGAGCATATTGCTCTTATTATTTCGTCGTCCACACGTCTAACTCTACGTCGTCTCTCCTATATATCCCCCTACCGCGACAAAAAATCATCATGATTATAACTATTACTACTATTATTTCTCCTCCCAGCGAGTGGCCTATCGGTGACATTTAGATCCCTTGATGCTCTGAATTTCTAGAGAATTCGTTTAAATTATTTGCCATCTTTATTGTAAGTAACATAATTTGGAATTGCCTAAAAACAGAAGGTTTTGTATTTTAAGGCACGGATTGGTATCTTCATTGTAAGTAGGATAATATGGAATGGTCGTTAAAGGTCTAAAAACAGAAGGTTTTGTATTTTAAGACACGGATTGGTATCTTCATTGTAAGTAGGATAATATGGAATGGTCGTTAAAGGTCTAAAAACAGAAGATTTTGTATTTTAAGGCACGGATTGGTATCTTCATTGTAAGTAGGATAATATGGAATGGTCGTTAAAGGTCTAAAAACAGAAGGTTTTGTATTTTAAGACACAGAATGGTATCGGTTCTTCCTATCGTCCAGTAAGTTCGAATCGAATCGCGTTACTTTAGCCTGCTTTTTCGAAAATAGCATCGTTGCAACAATCTCACTCCTTAACGCCCTTGCGTATTTGTTCAGATTATACCTAGAGGCTCGACATTTGCAGTGAATAGTCTTATGACAGTGATTAATAAAACTTCATTGGGTTCAAGTATTTGGTAGAGAATGAAGCTTGTACTGAGCGAATAGAGAGAGGTAGAATTTTTTGCAGGTGAAATATTTTCATAATTAAAATAAAACCTCTAAATAATCGCTGCCAAAAGCAACCCAGTCATTACTAACAAATACGATAAGGCAACCAAAATTTAACAAATTTAATTGATTATAAAAATTATTCCAATGTCACGATGTCAGTAAAGTAAGGAAAATGTTCCCATTCACTAAAATCTCATGAACAGGAATTAGTTTGAATAGACCTCCCCTCTGTTCGTCTGACATCGCCCATGCAGATAGGTATTGGCTACCTCCTAATGTTAGAAGAACTAGGTTTATAAGGCGCCACTCAGCCTAAAGAAACATTAAAAAGGCCATGAGCAGCAGAGTGGACAATAAACAAAAATCGAGATAAATCCTGCGACCCTNNNNCCCCCCCCCTTTCCAATAAAAAGAAGAAATAAATTAATAAAATATAATAAAAGTAACACGAGTAAAATTATATGAAGAAGCAGTTGTACTAGGCAAAACAAAAGATTTATTTAAAAACGATATAAGAAAAAAGGGAGGAGTCTTCACAACTCGGTAGTTTTAATTATCGATATGATCTCAGAAACATTAGAACTTACTTCTAAAGGACAAAGATTTAAAACACGTAAGCTTATTAGGCTAGCTTATTGAGTGCTCTGTTTAGCAAAATATAATAATCTATTATTTGACATGAAAGCTTTATAACAAAAGAGCTGATGCCGTTTGTCAGATAACGTGCCATATTCAACTGCTGAAAAATAAATGTAACCAATGAAACTACGAGAGCTTGGCAAAAACCCAAGGCGTGTCTTCTTTATATTTCTATCGCTTTCTCTTCTTTTTTTTAATTTTCATCCTCGTATTTTTTCCTTCTCATTCTCTCTTTATCAGCATTCCTCTTCAATCTTCCACTCAGTTTCTCTCTTTTCCATTCTGACGGCAAAGTGGCTAGCGAAACTGCTCTGAGTGACTCTTCCGTGTTGAGTGTGTGACACAAGCTATTATCTAATGAGGGCTTAAAAGCCTGAGATCATTTTTTGTGCACAAACTATGAAACTAATTACCAAACAAGATTTAAACTAATCGTTTGTGTCAGCTCAAGAACAATGATCAAGATTCAGACTCGAAATCTATTCGTTTTGAGGCAATAATTTGAGATTGAGACTTTTTTAGCGAGCTCACTAATCTAAGTCGAAATTTACAGGCAATTTTACTATTTCTTTGCTCTATGTATAGGTGAAGTGTTGAGAATTCTCATTTCTTTTTCTTTATACAGATTTTTTCATAATTATTTCTTGAAGTTACATAAATGCCAACGAAGGCTTATACGATAATGTTATAACTTTGGTGATCTGTGATTTAACAACTTTTTCGAGAGCTCGTGAAAATGTCACCAAGGCTCAGATTACACACGCGAGAGTTTATTGAGCATTCCCAATGTTAATAGGCTAGATATATTTCAATTTCTTGACTAGTGTTACAATACTATTTTTTTTTTAATCAACACTGAAAACCTCATATAAGGGGAAAAAAAAAACCAAACAAACAAAAAAACGCCTGTACATATTTAGCAACTCTAGACTATAAACCTATGATGAATATAGCTTTTATAATCTATATAATCGATTATTAGATGACAATATTTTTCAAATACATTTACCAAACATAAAATTTGATAGCTATATAACTATAACTCAACAAAACACCATTGATTAAATCTAGGCGTGTAGATCTAATTTAATTCTAGATGTAGAACTATCAGTTAGTCAATACTTTTTTAACTCTTTTAAATTAATGCAGTTAGATCGACATTTTTATCAAACATTAGCTTTTCTTATGTTCCTGTTAAAACCGAAAATATCACAACCTGAATGTGGTTTTAATGCAACGAGGATGACAATAAAAAGCAACGACAACATAACAAGGTGAATGAATCGGTGTGTATTCAAATTTAATGTCCCGCTGGGACATTTTCACACACACACACATACACAAATATTTTAGGAATATGTCAATAAATTGTCTGCTAGCACACATCTTATCTTATGCATGCAACTGTTGTTCAAGCTTTAGCCTAGGATGTGGCAGACCTATAACTAGGGTGTTCTGCTTCCTCTCTCAAAGCTTAGGGAAGAGGGCTTTTTTTCCATAATATATCATTATGAGCCTGTATATTATCTGGTGATATTATTGACCTCTGCCGGGCCTTCCAGTGGATGTTAACTCGAACAATGTCCCTGAAATTCTGTCCTGATGATGTCATCAATTCCGCGGAAAAGAGGCCGAGAGTCGGATAGAGCGAATGTGTGATAGAGAGAGAGAATGGGAGGAAGAGAAAGAGAGAGAGGACAGAGAGAGACAAAGGGAGAGAAATACAAAGAGAGAGACAGAGATAGTAAAGGAGGAAAGAGAAGGAGTGAGAAGGGGGAGAGAGACAGAGAGAGAACAACAGAGAGAGAGAGACAGAGACATAGAGATAGGCAGAGAGAAAGAAAGAGAGGAGAGAAATAGAGGGAACAGGAGAGAAAGATAGAGAGTGAGAGACAACAAGAGACACAGTGAGAAAAGGAGAGATAAAAGGGACAGAGAGATGAGGGAAGAAAAACGGAGAAAGAGAGAGAGAAAAGGAAAGTGATAGAGAGAAAGGGAAAGTGGGAGAAAGGAAAAGAGGGAGGGAGAGAGAGAGAGAGAGGGAGAAAGCGAGGGTTTAAGAGACGATTTTAATGCATGAATATTCTCAAAAATATCACGAAGAAAATATATACATACCCCAGCACATTTTCGAAAGACACAAACACAACAGTAAACCTTTAAGGGTCCGCGAAGTCATATCGACCCTGGCAAGTAGTATAATAAATATTGAAAACCAGGTCCAGATCCGCTGTGTTGTTAAAGGTAATCTAGTGTTGATAGTCAACACAGGGCACTGTGTATTTTTTGCATCAAACTTATGCTGATATTTGAAAAAATGACAACAATTGTTTTTAAATGTCTTAGACTAGCAACATGCAGTTAGGAAAAAAAAACTTTGCAATCTGTGTAACTCTGCTACTGTCGAATATATCAGTAGTCTAAGGGCACCTTTTTATGACTCTCCACTCGATAACTAACATATCAAGGAAGTAAAAACAGCTAAGGTCTGCTCTAGGCAACGTATAGAATTTTTACATTTGAACCTATGCAAAATTAATGTAGTTTTGTCTCATTCTTATGTAAGTGTAAATAATGCAACTTATTTTTACCAGATTACAGAACTTATGCAACACTGATTCAACAGCTAAAAGCAGTATTGTGTAGGCAAGAAAAGAAAAATAACAAATTATAAACCTTTATTGTGCAGGCTGATTTACGATGCAGCCTGCTACCAATATTGCCACGACTACTACTGCTCTTATTACTGCTCTTACTACTACTACTACTACTACTACTACTACTACTACTACTACTACTACTACTACTACTACTACTACTACTACTACAACTACTACTACTACAACTACTTCTACTTCTTCTTCTTTTTCTACGACTATTATGTGGCTTCTGTTGTTGCTGATGGTGTTGCTTCTTCTGCTGCATTACCAAAATGGTTTGTCATTCTTTCTTCTTTTCTTCACCTGAACCTCTTTTGCCCCTATTCTTTTTCTCATCTATAATTTTTTTTCAAATTTTCCTTCTTTTTCTCTTTGCTCCCAAACTTTTTATTTGCCTTGTAATTTTGAAGTTACAGCACTTGGTGAATTCTTTACTTTAATACCAATGAAATTAGAATTTACCCCAATGAAATTAGAATAAACACCAATGAAATTAGAAAAATTCTGAAGAGGCTTCGCTAATATTTCTTGACATCAGTTTTTTTATACATATATATATATATATATATATATATATTTTAATTAGATGTTACAATTTAGAGATCTGGTAAAAAGAACTTCGGAACATCATCACCCTCATCAACTACAGCGCCGACAAAACAACAACAACAACAACAACAACAACAACAACAACAACAACAACAACAACAACAGCAACAACAACAACAACAACAAAATCAACAATAACAACAAAAACAACGTTAACAACTGCAACAAACCTCCCCGAAATATCTCAGCTCAGCTATGACACACAACTATTCTTTTCTTTTGCAGTAGAATACAAACAAAAGCCTGTGAAATTTCGCCAGTTTCAATTACTATATAAAATATTTTGTCTCAGGTGAATTTGTTTTTTCTTTAGACAGTAATTCACGCATAGGTTTTCCAGGAGAAATAGTGACGTGGAGTGGTTTGATTTTAAAGTTGTATTAATGCTGGTTAGGAAAATATTGGACTCTACATTAAGTGGCACTAGATGACTATAGCGACAGACAGATAGCAGTCATGGATCCGATATGAAATAACGAACATTAAAACGAGTAAACGAGAAAGGGCATAAGAAATGTTTTCTATTTTAGCTGTCTTAACCACACTTGAATCGGATCAAAAAGGCCTAACAAAGATCTAACATTGCACCTTTTTCTTCCAGTCTGCGCATTCGTGTATTTACATTTTTTCCCCAATTACTTTTGTTTTGAAAATTTCAATGCACGCTCTGCCTTAGCTCTATAGCATTATTCCCGTATAATGCCAGGCTCTTTCCACGAAAACGACGAGCTTTCTTTTCTCGTTTGTCGTGGGTGTATTTAATCTACTTTTAGATCTTCATTTGCATGGTTTCATTGGAACTTTGTTCAAATCCTTTCATGAAGTAAGGCGTTAAGTACTGCTGCGTTTGCAAAGTCTTTTGGTCTACTGAATTACAAGGTTTGAATAAAAAAAAAAACACACACACAAAAAAACTCTTTGTCTACATCGTCATTAAAGTTAAAAAAAAAAAAAAGATCAGATAAACTGTTTTAGGCAACTGAATTTATACCATTAAGATTCAGCCTTGGGCTTTGGAGCATTCGCAAAGAGGGCCAAGGTGGGGTACGAATGTAAATAACAGCCTATTCTATTGATAGGCCTGCCTGTGTTCACAGTATATTTTGACTTTATATTTACACTTAAAAAGAAGTTTAAAACGAAATGCGAAAATAAAGATGTACCTAGCAACACAGATAGCTGTTATAGTAACGATCCCTACAAACGCGACGCAACATGTCGACCGTTACAAATAAATGCCGAAAATTCAATATGAAAAAAAGCAGGGAATGGCTATGTAATCCAACGCCCAAAAATCTCAGTTCCGACAAGATTGGACGTTATCTTTATACTGGCTAAAAAGAGAGTGTTATGATATTTGAAAATCGTTGACCTAGTACGTTCACCGCAAGATATGAATGTTTTTGTTTTGTTTTGGTTTGGTTTTTTTTCTTCACTTTGTGCACGAACAGTTTCAACCATAGTTAGTCATCACGATTTTAAGCGAACCTAAGTTAGAATAGAGATCCAGATCTCGAATTAAGATCAAACCTTGAATAATTAATTCAGATGTAGTATTGTATGCAAAACTTGGTGTTCATAGAGATATAATCTAAAATTCGCATACTTGATCTAAAATAAGATGTATATTATGGACCATTCCTTATGGCAGTCTATCACTATCACTTAAGGTTTGCACGATTGATTATGAGAGTAACAGTGTTTCATTGTTATCAAAACAGCTCGAAGTCCATGCTCAATTTATGTTCGGCGTGAAATAATGCAATTATTTTGGAGTATTATGAGAATTCTTCAACCATGTAGAATTGCATAAAACTTATGTTTTCCAGTTTCAAAGATTTAATAATCTTTAGGACAAAACTACTCTGCAATAGTTTTTTACTGGATTGAGTTGTTCAGGGGAAGAGGTCCTTCGCCGATAATGCACACAGATATAAACAGGCATCAAATTTACATTTTATAGCCAAGCTTTGAAATAATCTACCAATATTATTAACATATAAAAATTTGAGCATTGCGCAGTCTTAAAAATTTGTTTTTATTACTTTTGTTGTTCTTTTTTATTTATTTATTTACTTTTTTGTCTAATTAAATTAAAGGGTTCAGTTTCTTTTCTTTTGCAAAAAAAAAAAAAAAAAAAAACCTAAAAAAATATATCATTTGAGTCACATCATGTGCAGACATTATCCTTTCTTAAACCAAATCTTCGAAAATTGCTACATTAATAGATAAGGTTTTCGTGCTAAGTAACGTAATCAATCTTCAAGTGTGCTGTGACTGAAAGTCTTCAACATAGTAATTAACTTTTGTAAGGGTTTAACTCTAAAAACATTTCATGTTTGTCATTTATTTCTGACTGCTTTTTCTGAAAACTGCTTTATGTGAATTAAATAATGTTTTTATCCCTATACTCCTTGTTAATTTTAGAACCCATATTCCAAGTCCTCTAGAACCTTACAAGAATTCAAGAAGCACTACATTCGACTCTTAATTTCCAACTCTAAATGCAATTTGAAAACCTTTGTGAAGTGAGAAATGTTTAATAGGACTAAAGTTTAATTCAGAGAGTCCAGTTACTGAAGCATCTTCTCCTTCTTCAGGTACTTTGTTTTCCGTTTAATTTACATTCAAAGGCAGGCCCATTCTTATTCTCTCAAAAACTGCAGTAGCTAGAAGTTTTTGGAGTTGTTCGCCAGATTCTGCTATTAAAACTGTATCCTCTGCATATTTGAGATTATTAAGATTCTCTCCATTTATTTTTAAGCCTGAAATATCATCAAGATTCTTTAAGATTATTTCACTATATAGGTTAAAAAGATCAGAAGACATTACATATCCCTACCTCACATCTCTTTCGATGGGTTTGAAATCACTATGTTCTCCTTCAATTCTCAGAGATGCAGTCTGATCCCAGTATAAATTTCTATTTACTCTCAGATCTTTCCCATCGATGTCTAATTTTTATAGCATACGAAACAGCTCTACATGTCTTACTTTGTCAAAAGCCTCAGAATAATCAATAAAACAGAGGAGATCTTTTTACATTTCTATACACCTTTATATAAGCATTGACAAAGTGAATATTGCATTTCTAATCCCTCTGTAAGGCATACAGCCAAACTGTTTTGGAGATATATCTGGTCTTAGACTCAAATCGCGTAACAGGGTGTGTGTATAATGGCTCATTGATTGTTTCTATGAAGATCACATTCTGTTCGTCCTGGTTTTTTAGGCAGTACTATTAAAAAAAAACAACATTTACAAAGATCTTCTGGAATTGTTCCGCCAATCGTAAATTGCATTAAGAAGTTTTGTTGTCAGATTATTCCTAAATTATCTAATGCTTTAATTATTTCTACGAGTATATTATCTGGTCCTGTTGCTTTTCCATTTTTCATTTTCTTTATTACTGGTTTTACCTCTTCTTTTAGGATAGTTGGGCTCTCTATATTTTTCTCTTTTCGGGTTTTTTGCATCTATCAGTCTACCGTATAAGTTTCTTTTGTTAAACTCTGTCTAATCCACCCTTGGCACTCATTCAGTTGACCTAATCTGATAGTATCTGTTTTCTTCGGCTCGTCGTACATGTAACATAGAAACTGCTAATTATAGTAAAATACACAAGTTTACTACAGAAACTACAATTGGATTAACAAAAGTTCTTGTTTTGGCTCTACCAATGTAACTTACAGTTTCAATACAAGATTTCACGATGTCTCGGGAAAACAGAAATCTGTTTTCTAAAAGGGCGGACAAACAAACATTTACAAAAGCTCACGTAGATCATATTCCTGTCAAATTCCAACGATGTTCGTTTTTATGGGAATATTCATTTAAGTCAACCTACTATAAACTTATAAATGCTTTCGGAAGTGTGAAACATTTTTTAAAATCTTATTTCTGATAGTGAATATGCCATGCTGCCTACAACTACTCGTACCGCCCCACATATTTAGCCTATCCACCCTTCCTATGTGTTTTGCAAGGAAGATATGAATAAATTACGTTTTCCCTCTTAAGAACGTTTTTGCTGTATGGGGTAGTTAAAAAATTCGTCCACTTTCGGGGGCGAACAACTGGACAAAACCGAGCGTTAAAGATTTGGGGTAACAAAAATTGAGCATGTATCTACGGGCGGGTAACACCTGATTGGTGTGTGAAACAAGATAAATTTGAAAGTTGATGCTAGTGTATGTCCATTACATGGCAGTGCGTCCATAAAAAATAGTATGACATTGCTGATGTAAAACTAAAACCACTATAAATTTAAAACAACTACAGGAAACCTGGGATATCTTCATCTTAAATAATAACAACAACTTAGTACTCAAAGGAAACAATACAAATGGATAGCTTTCACTTCCTATACGAATTTCCTAACTTTGGAACACAATACTGTTTTTTTTTACTATGCACTTTCTTTTGTGTAAGAGATATTATGTTAATACAATAACGAGCAAAACGATGAAGTAATAAAATAGAAAGAATGTGTTAACAAAAAGCTAGACTAAAAGTTCAAGAACAGACTCACCCTGACAATAAATGAAATAGTTTCTTCTAAAAGGAGAGAGGGAAGTGATAGTCCTTGCCCAGCATTAACAGAGCAAAACACACAACAGGTAGAATTCATTCGGTCACATGAACACAGACCAGGTACGCACTTTTCACAGAGGTAAATCCAGGGGTAAGTAGAAGGTCAGAATATACAAGAAACTAGATGAAAAGCTTATAAAATGAATCGGGTTTGAAGGCGTGATGACAAGGTAGACCAAAAAAAAAAAAGGACGAGAACTTCTCAATCGCTACAAAACTAATGATCTGCACTGCAACGTTTTCACTGATGAGAAAGACTTCAATTTAGAAGTTGCATGCAATATGCGATGCCTTCTCTTAGTAGTGCTTACTAAAAGCGGAAATGAGCATAGTTTTAAACACCCTGTGTGCTGCAAATTTAAGGACCTTCAGATTTTTGTCTGGGCATATCCGGTTTTAAAATAATCGTATCTCGTTTTTTTAAAAAGGTACATCTATCTTTTCCTAAACCAGGCAACATATTACAATAGAATCCAATAACGATATTAAATGAATGATTGTGGATCAAAGTTATGAAGCTTTTTAAATATAATTAATTCATCAAAATGTATTTTCTCTCATCCAAAGCTAAATTGTTTTGTGTGGAGGCATATTGAAGCAGTGCTTTTTTGTACGCTGTAATAGAATAATGCCATGGTTTCATTAGACAAAGTCAAAGCAACATCTATATCAAAATTAGTTGAATCACTATATACTGAGTAATTTCATGAAAGTAACTAATATTTGATGATGTTTGGGCCTATAACGTACGTCTAGAATCGAGTCTACTTCAGCACTGTCAGTTTAAGTTTAGGTGCGTTTTTTGCATCTATGTACAATTAAAACCTGCTTATTACTGTGTGACAGCAGGCTTTTGGGCTCTTTTGTGCCAGCTATCAAAGGAGGGCTCCAGCGAACACGTCCTCGTAAGGTTTTTTTGGGAGATTGCCACAGTCAGGAACCTTAGAGAGGGGGCGAGAGAGAGAAGGAGAGAGAAATAGAGAGACAGAGGGTGAGAGAGAGAGGGAGAGAAAGAGAGATAAAGAGAAAGAGAGAGCGAGAAAGAGAGACAGAGAGAAAGAGAGAGCGAGAAAGAGAGAAAGAGAGATAAAGAGAGAAGAGAGAGAGTGAGAGAGAAAGAGAGATAAAGAGAGAAGAGAGAGAGAGAGAAAGAGAGAGAGAGAGAGAGAGAGAGAGAGAAAGTGAGATAAAGAGAGAAGAGAGAGAGAGAGAGAGGGAGAGAGAGAGAGAGAGAGAGATAGCGGAAGAAAGAATTAATGGTAGACACTTTAAAAAAAAATAGGCATAATATTGTGAAGTAGAGCAAAATTAATTACATACCTATGCAGATCTTTGAAAGGCACGCCGAGAGAAGAAAACCTCTAACAATTGCCCATATACCCATTTCGTCTATTGACAACCGCTTACAAGCAATTTTCAAGCCTAACTCAGTGTTTAGATCAATTCAGCGCCTCTGCAAACGCAAAGTTGATGATTACTTATGATTATAACAGAACCCTTTATGCTCTATATGAAGTTTATGCCTTATTCTAGAATTGTGATCACAGGATGCCTTGCACTGGCCAACATGAAAGAGAACTTTAACATCACTGACTATAGAAGCTGTTTCCTTGAACTGTAAACCTTTCTGTCGTCAATAATGCTGAAAATTGAATTGCCATCTCAAATGATCTTAATATCATTCATAAGTTCCTTTAATCACAGGAGTGTCGATT
>BLXT01000600.1:443648-455027 GCA_019648995.1 Plakobranchus ocellatus | reverse complement strand
TTTTTTTCGCGGCGTGAAACTCTATGTGACTGAAGATAATGCGCATGTTTACAAATAAAATGCAGCAAAATTTTGACTTTTCGGTTCAATCATTCTTTCTCTTCATAAGCAATTTCTTGACAAAGACTTTTCTATTGTCTTTTTTTTTTCATTTACCAAAAGTAAACAAAAAGACTGTTTTAACCTATTGCTGATTCTTATTGTGCAGCTGCCCAAACGAACTTAACCACCATTTAGGTGTAACTCAAAGCTCACGGAACGAATGAGAAAAATGATCACCAGTAGTAAGATCCTTTTCTTAAATCCAACTCACATCGACGGAGGAAACTGCATGCAGCTGGAAAAAGCCAAAGAGATTGGTTTCTACCAATAATGCCACACGAGGTGAAAAATGCAACAACAATACCAAATTCACGAAAACATGCAGATCCAAAGTTGTCAAAATACAGTTTAATCCAAAATACACAAATGTTTTGATAGCCGTCATAGTGACTGTAAGCTGAATGAAAGATATAGACTGTAGGTACTTTTTCTCATAGTAAAGAAACAAGCAGAAAATTTATGCTTTTTTTTTTCGGAAATTGTAACGTTTCAATGGAAAAAGTCTGCATCTGCACTGTTATACTAGGTAAACACATAACGTTTGGCGTCTTTGGCTCAACTTGGAATGTCGTCTTCTGCTGATTTCCACATTGGCTTGAGATAAAAGATTAATTTCCTAAACAGGCAGCTTTCATTACTTTAGGTTCAATATATACACATATACATCATCGTTCTCAATGAAAATCTATAAGTTTTTTGGTGGGGTATCAATTGAAATGCTATTGTTAAAGTCAGGAAATCACCCTGCGTACATTTACCGTACAATTGACAGAGAAAGACGAAATTGGGGAAAAAATTAAATAAGGAAAATGTAATCATAGTGTGTGCACAATATCTTTATTAAGGTAGAAACTGCCAAAAGTAAACAGAAAGTGCCGTGCCATTTAAAATAGCAGACTTTTGTGCAGGTGCCAGGTTATTGATGGCTAATCTTTACGATTTTGCATCTTTATCATTGCCTACAATTATTCAAATCTGTGGCCGCTGATATATAAAATCAATTGAAAAGTAATTGGTCTGTTAAGCAAGTCTAAAAAACAGATCATCATCAGGTACCTTGTCTGGAACAGACATTGGCGATCATGTTCCTCCACTCAAACCTATTCTCAGTTAACCTTATAAAATTGTTGTTGCTACCCTTGCCTATGACTTACTTTTTTCAATAAACGTTATTCTCTGACCACCTCTACTTTCCAGTGAGTCCTAAGTGTTGTATACCCTTATGTCGGCAAATATGGCCTAAAACCCGTAGCTGCTCCTGGTTTATAGTTTTAATTAGTGATCGCTCGAGATTAGCCTCTTTCAGAACCAATTCATTTGACTTTTTTCTGTCCATGATATTCCCATCATTTTCAAGAATTTTTCTTTTTTACTCGCAAAAATTCAGCTGGCAGACAAAGCTGAATTTTTTGGGGTAAAAAAGAAAAATTCTTGAAAAAAAAAGTAGAAATCACATACATATAATTCTAGTACATGCAATGACTATACATGTATAGAGTATTTTGGTAAAAATTCAAAGTAATTCACCGAGTAGATCCTTCAAAATATCTGCAGGCCTTTTTTGACAATTTTTCATATGTAATTATCTCCCCCTTCTTTAAAATCGGCATATCTCGGCCAAATATCAACTGAGGGCTGAAAAATTTTATGAATCAAAGGTGTAACATATGGTCAATACACTGTGTAAGTTTCAATAAAATCCATTACGATTTAATGCCTAAAAATGTTGCCTTATGTTAGTATATAGTATTCAGCTGAGACTACCCCCTTAATTATATTACATAGTTTAGGATGTATTATCCATCTTGGTCAAAGCCATTCTTCTGGTCGCTTTAAAAATTCAAATTATAAAATTGGAAGTTTGTTAAAAAATTATTTTCTTTGCGCCTCTTTTATCTTGACACGCAAAGGAAGAACAGATTGAAGAAAGATTACTATTTATTATCATTATTATTGTTATTTTTTTCTTTCTTTCTTTTTTTTTTTGCTTCCTCTAAATGTCCTGTGCCAATGCAAATTGATAAAAAATACATCTAATATTATCTTATTATTATTCAGCAAAACTGAGGCTAAAATTGAACATTTGCCTTTTAATAATGTTGCATAACCGCAGGTCACATGACTATAGTGTCTAGGCCGTCATCGGATCGTATAGTGGGTTTTATCCATTCGCTCAAAATCTACACTGTGACGCTTGGCACATCAAGGCGTCCTAACTGATAGTTTTAGATCACACAGATCCAGTACTCTGAGTTGATGCAAGAACACATTCATATCCATTTATGAAGTTTATTTGACTACATGCTAGGTTATATTATTATAATGATCATTCTAGGATTATACATGCAGCAATCTATTGCCTGCTGAGTGACGTAGACTCTACATTCTAATGTTCTAGAAATAAAAACAACTAATCTAACCTATACTTGTAGCCCTACTCTAAGGTCCCCCTCCCATATCGGGCGAAGAGTTAGAAAACTAAATGTTTAGATTTCGAGGCTTTTCTTTAAAACAAAAGACTATTGAAAAAAATACAAAACTGCCAACTATTTGAGCTTTGCTCGTGGCTACATCTTTTCACATCTATCTTGCTGCTCTCTCAAACAACTGTCTCTACCTCTGCATCTGAACTGGCGTAAAGTTGGAGAGCGAATCCTGCACTAACTGAATGAGCATCGTACAATAGGCTCAGAGAAAGTCGAGGTGGGGTCTAGGGCGGAAACAGTATTGTT
This sequence comes from Plakobranchus ocellatus, assembly GCA_019648995.1. Classification (NCBI taxonomy): domain Eukaryota; kingdom Metazoa; phylum Mollusca; class Gastropoda; family Plakobranchidae; genus Plakobranchus; species Plakobranchus ocellatus. The sequence goes on along the minus strand of BLXT01000600.1, from coordinate 452,193 downwards.
TCCCTAGGAGGATACTCACAAAGGCACTAAAAATCGACTCAATAGATCTTGGAGATTCATTTCGACAAGCTGGGCCCGAAGAGGCGCCAGCGATGAGTACGTTACCCGTAACTGATTAGACGTACCGCAAAAACACCTAAGGACCAGAAAAAAACAAATGACACTAAAAGAGTTTCTTCCCTGAAACAGGTATTTAACCAACATCAGATTTCCCCTCCAATGGTGAGAATTCTCTGCCCGAAAATTATGCTTCTAGATTGGTGGTCTAGCGGTAGATCGTTACTTTGATAAAGAGGAGTAGTTGAAACAGATACCCGTGAGACAACCGTTGGGGAATGAATAATGACTAACATGGCAGTTGGACTGAATAATGTTACACCGGACAGCCTAGGATAGGATCGAAATATGAAATCTCTATCTAGTTATTACATTAAATAAAGTTGACAACATTTATGCTCCATAACAGTAAAGTTCGAATGGCGGACAACCCACTTCCGTAATAATAGTAGCAACTATACACAAGTTTTCAATACCCTTATTGCCCATAGTTCTGTTTGTTAAACATTCAGTTTTCGGCGGGGGTATCTTTAGTCATGGCTTTTGTTTTTCTTATTTTGTTTGTGCATATACCATCTGATATTAGAAGGTATCAAGATATCAATGGGATTTTGTTAAGTGCTGAATTTATTTTCCGATTGCTGATTAGGTTGCATTTGGAGTCGATGATTTCTTTGAGATGATCATACCTTCTGCCATTTTTGTTTGTTTGTAGATCTAGAAATTAACCCTTTCTTTCGCTCTATAAAACGACAGTCTCTGAATTTTATGTTTAAAACTAGTTCACTAAATAATACCATTAAAAATGTATTGTAAAGTTACCTTAGATTTTTCATCGTTTACTTAGAATAGAATATTTACTTACTCCGCTTGTAAAACTGCTTTGTTTGTTCAGTTCCCTTCAACTCAGTATCTCAAAGAAAGTGATATTTCCCGGTTTTCAATTGTGAACATTAACTTGTACTAGAGACCTTTTCTTTTTGAATGTCTTTCTTTTACTGCTGTCCCCGATGGTCTCTTCAAACAGATTCACGTCTGGTACAATGGGCCCTGTAGGCAATGTTTTATTTTCTCTTTAACATATGATTTTCTGAAGAGTGATGCTTACATAATTATGATTGTTTAAAAAGTAATACTTACATATGATTGTTTGAAAAGTGATGCTTACATGATTATGATTGTTTGAAAAGTGATGCTAAACCTATGATTGTTTGAAAAGTGAAGGTCATATACTTTGTGCATCTGAACCACTAATATCGTGATCAAATTAGAATGTAAAAGAAGATATCTGCAAAAGCTTCTCAACCTCTTGGACAGGTCGTTATAATAAAGCATAGAGGGTTACTGCTGTACTGGGCAATTCGTTATCATAAGGTGAAGGAGATTTCGGCAGTCTATCAAATTACTGTGGAAGAATCTGCATTAACAGTTTGACATCTTGGGTAATCTGTCAAGGTAGAAGAATCTGGAGCAACAACTTGACAGCCTGGGCAGTTAATCAAGGTAGAGTGCAGAAGACTTCTGCAGTAGCTTAGTGACAATCACTTGTGCAGTTTGTTGAGATAAAGCGTAGAAATCTATTGAATTCCATCGGGGCTCATTCGTCATGGAAGAATGTAAAAAGGTTTCTGCAAGAAGGACTTGATGTTTTGGCATGCAGTCAACGTAGAGCGCAAAAGATCTCTGCTGTATAGAGAGTGGGAGATTTGTGCAAATGCCTTGTGACTACCATCGTGACAATGGATCAATGTAGGATGTAGAAGATTCTTTCAATACCGACTAGGCACCCTGGACAATTCCAAAAAGTAGAGCGCTGGAGGATTTTTGCAGTCGTGAATTGGTATTTTTGTTGGTTTTTTTTTCACTCTGAACTGATACAAAGATTTCTGGATTTTTTACTAGGAGCCATACATATTCTGTCATTAGATCGATGGAGCATAACATTTCTTTAATATTGTGTCCTGTAGTTTTGCATCGCACCTTTTCAGCCCCAGGAAAGAGACGTAGAATCACCTAATGCAGCTTTATGATTAAGGATGACCAATGAGTTTTGTAATGTGTTTGGGTTTTCTGTATTGTTGCAGCTGTTTCTGGTGTGTCTATCGTAACAGCTGCAGTAGGCAAAATAAGTTGATGAATCTGTTGACTTTCCTTCTGCTGGTATAGCTGCCGCAAAGGACGCTGAAGAACTGGACGCACTAATGCCTTCAGCTTCTTAATCTTTCCTATTGCTAAAGACATCAGAAAGTAAAGCTCTTGATGTAATATAAAAATCAAATAAACTCTTTTTTTCGTGTACTTTGAGAATTCAGAGAACAGAGAGACTAGTTTTCTCCTTTACTGCCAATAGGCTCTAATTCCGCAACGATAACAGTGGTTTGATAATGTTTACAACTATTCTGTATGGGTTTATGTAACCAATTTCATACTATCAATGGTAAGGGGATGAATTTTAAAGTGGGTAAGGAGTAAACGATTATTTATATGTTTTAGCATGGCACGTAGAGAGCAGGTGCCTATATAAGCTGACAATATCTAAGATCAACATACTGGCAACGCAACAGCTTAGGCTTTTAATTTTACTCTCATTGATGCTCCTATGTTTATTCTGTCTTTTCAAATATCTATTTCCAAAATAAGCTGCCTAGTCTCTTGTCTCTTGCTGACAAGTATAAACCAAAATTTGATTTAAATGGTCAAAGATTATTAAATAAATAAAAAAAAGACAACCAAATTATATTGACTTTTTAAGAGTGTCTCTGTGATTTTTTTTCTCTTGGTCTCTTCCTCCTCCTCTTTTTCCTCTCTTCCTTTTGCTTCTTTCCGTTTTCCTTCTTCAACTTCATCATATTCATATATCTATATTTTTCTCCTTTTTTCCCCTTTTTTTGCACCTTCCTCACTGTTACTTTCCTTTTCTTTCTTCTTTGAACTCATGGTATTGGTGAGTTGACTTAGCTTAAAGTATAGAACTGTTTATAATGCAGCGACAAACACTTGAGTTATTACGAGAAATATTACGAGTACCAAAATTGTTTCATAATGCCAGCATTTATTTCGGGAAAAGAACCCACAAAACCAAAGTTCAATTTGTAAGTCAGAGTGTGACTACTTTCAGAACAATTTACTGTTAAAGGTAAAATTAAATTTCATGAACTGCCGTTTTTGTCTGCGATATACTAAAATGACTCTTTGTCTCATGACTTTCATTACAAACCAAAAGTCTGGATTCGTTGATCCTAATTGATACATCTTTTGGTCGTATATTATTCAGATCTATGCTTGTCTGGACCATGCCTAGTTTTCATGTTAGGGAGAGAAAAATAAATACAGTTTTAAAACATGAATAAAGCACTATTTGTTAAATATCCAACGCATTAGAATGAACTGAAGAATCCCATTGTGAAAAAAAAAATAAGGGATCAGTAAATATTAACGTCCATTGCCCCTCCAAAAATGATCTGACTGAAGCCCACACGTTGATCCACTTTGCTAGGTGGAAGATAGCACTCAGTTTGTCTATCCGGCACAACCCAAACTAGAAGAGGAAATGAAGCGGGGGAAAATTCGCAATATAGTTATACTGCACGGTTTTCCACGATTGTTTTTATATCATATTTAGAATTGAACCATAGAGATATCCCTATGTCGATCCAGAGGTTAGATGCTCTCTTTGCGGCTTAGGCAGGTAGAACCCAATTAAAAAGAGAAGCGGGCGCCATATTGCAGGCAAGGATGGCAGACGCATTGATATGTCAAATGTTGTTTGAATACAGCGCGTAATGAACATATGGTCAAATCAGAAGATATTCTGATCATGATTGTATCGTTTCGTGTATACTTTGCGAGACATTTCTAATTTGTTATGAATATTATTGTGGTCTGAGAAAAATAATCAAAGCAAAATGTAATGAAACTTCGCAACAATGTGCAGTAAAAAGATTGTGCATGGAGAAAGGAATAAAAAGAAAACATGTTTAAGACCTATGAATGCAATTTTTATCGATCCATAGACCTACGTCAAAGGCAAAATTAGTATACGTGACACGAAAAGAGCTACATGAGAAACAGGCACATGCAGGTACGCATTCACAGCAGCACACACATAAGAAGAGTGCATGAGAGAGAGATTATTAGCTCTTGAACAAAATATAGAGAAAGGGAGAGAGAGAGAGAGTAGCAAAAGAAAAATACACTTTGAGAGGACAATTATATATTTTGTAACAATGTGAAATAAAAATAAATGTTTTCTTTCCCTCACTGTTTCGTCTACATTTTGCAACATATATCTGATATATTTTTCACATTGCGAGGTGAGGAAAATAAACTAAAGAGAACATACATTTTTGTTTCGCATCAATGTGAAATGAAACAAAAAATATCGTATCTTGAGTTAGTAACTTCGGAGCAAAATATTTCCAGCTCGAACTTTCATTCATTTATAGTTTTAAAGCAAAATAAGTGCTCGTGATGCGAAAATAGCTGGGTAGATGTGAGAAAAATACGTACTCACGAGGAGAGAAATACAGAGGGGGAGAGGGAATGTATGTGTGTGAGTGTGAGAGAGTAGTAGTAATTGAAACTCCAGAGCAAAGAGAGGGAGAGATGACATGTTGAAGATAAAAGAAAATTATCAAATATGGCCTATAGATTGATGTAAGAGACGTGGATTAAAACCATTGGAAAAATACAGTTAAAAAAAAGGCGTCCCTTTCGCTCATCTGAGATAGGAAAAAGAAATTATAATAAAAATCAGTGAGCATAGATAGTACATATTAAGGCTTAGAACAAACAAGGTGTGGTTTTTAGCAGGAATGGGGATGTGAATGTGAAATTTTACATCGTGATCTAAAGTTAAGGGGTTGTTTGTTTACAAAATGTTGTTGTCGCTTGCCATTCTCGCCAGCAATTTGGCAGCGAGTGTTTGTTCATAGCGGGCCGCGAAATATGACATTGCGGTAGGCCTGTGAATCGGACAAAAGTGAGCCTTTTTTCCCCTTTTTATTTAAGGGCTTCTGCAAATAATTCACGACTAGCGAACACTATCGCTAAAACTCGCCGTGATAAAATCAGGCAAGTGAAAAATGTGTCGTTTTTGCAATCTTATCACAGCGGCATGAACTATTCCGAGTTTCATTGAGTTGAATAAATAAGTTTATATTACGAATCTACACAGCTGTTTAGGGACTAAATTAAAGCATGGTATCTGCAAGTCATTTAACAAAAAGTAAAGCGTTTCGAAAATGTCCTCGCTTATCCAGTCTTATCAAGGCGACAACGACAAGTTAGTTTCTTTGTGAATAATGGCTGTTCGTTTGAAAAGAAAAAAGTAAAGTAAAATATTGCAAATCGATACAAAGGGAATGTTTTGGTCCTCAAATACAAGTCTCTTCATTCTATCATTGAGTCTTACATTGGAGCGTCTGCTTGACATGCGATGTATATTTAAAAATTTTGAGACGATCTTCTTTTGGTACAAATACTAAATCGACCTTTCGTCGAGTGCACTTAAACAAAAAAGGAAACCTGCAAAACCACACTCTCCTTGTATGAAACGAGTTCGCTTGCCCACGCCGTTTGTAATTTAGGACATGGACGAATTTCTTGAATGGATTGATTAAGCTTATAGCTTTCTATCCATTAATTTAGATTTAACAGTATCTTTTTTGTATTAGAAGCAATCTGAATCACCGTTGATAAAGATACATTCGATCCATATTCCTTTTCATATTTGCTCTTATTTGGCCTTACCGATTTCTTTTTCGTCACATTTCTGTTTTTTGTTTTCTTTTACAGTGGTTGGATTTTAATCTCTTCTCCTCCCATTCCTCTTCCATTCTTTATTCCTCTCATTCTTCTTCTCGTCCTCCTAGTCCCCACATCTTTGTACACGTCTGCCTGTTCCCCATTTTTTCCTTCCCTTTCCCCTCGTTTTGTTCCTATTCCTTTTCATCTTCGTATTCTATTTATTTTTTCCCTCTTTCTCATTCTCCTCCTCTTTTTCATTCCCTTTCTCTCGCCAATTTGTTTCTCCTTGTTCTGCACGTTATTCTCGTTCTTCTCTTCTTAGACATCCAACTTGTTCTCGTAGTCCTCCACCTCCTCCTCTTCTCTAACCTTTTAATCCTCGTCCTCCTTTTCTACCTCCTAATCCTCCTCCTCCTCTTCCTCCTCCTCCTGGCTCTTCTCCCTTTCTTCTTTTTCTTTATCTTCATTCTTTTCTCCTCCTATCTCGTTTTTTTCTTCTTTATTTTACGTATGTGTTCAAAATAAAACATGAACAATTGGTGTTTTTTTTTATTTCTGTTTTTAATGGTTGTACAATAACATAGATGCCAGATTAAATAAAAGGAGAAAATCACTACATTAAGCGATATGGCATAAAACAAAATTAGCTCAATGAAACCAAAAGAACATTTCAAAAGGAGAATTTGAAATACCCCATAAACTTTGGTATTTTAAAGAAAAAAAATGACAGCTTTATGCGCCAATGTTTTACGGCTAAAGACATTAACATAAGCAGCCAAAGCAACGACGGCGCTCAAAATACCTAAGGCAGTTGGTAGAACAAAATGCAATATTTTTGCAGTGTTTTAGACATTAGAATTAGTAAAATGCTTTAGCAGTTTGATCCAATTGATTTGCTCTACGTCTAGATACAAAGAGAAAGAGCATTAAATTATCTGCTATTTACAACCCCCTTGTCAAGACTGAAATGATATAGCTAATTCTTTAATGGGGAAAATCTCACGACCCGATAAATGAATAATATCATGACCAGTAAGATGACCAATTTGTTACACCTTTTCGACAAGCAGCGCTCCTCGTGTATGAAAATCTCAACCTTGACATCAACATGAAAGCCGCTAAGAAAATAAGATTAAGCAGATAATGAGTATAAAAAAACAAGGATTAGAAAAAGACGCCCTTTACCTTCATTTAAAAAAAAAAAGAAAGCTATAATTACAAAAGACGAGAATGGTGGATGAAAAAGGTTTATATTTGGGTGTGATCACTATTGATGTCCTCAAAACTGTCCTCTTACTTTGTTTTGTTCATTGAAAAAATAAAGGTCACAATTCATTCTGTAAGAAAGATTACACTGAGCAAAAAAAAATAAATTCTACACAAAATAATCGAATTGAGGCCGACTGTACCAGGGGTAAAACGATAGACAGCTGTAGAAAGCTTTTAAGACAGTAATATACCCGAAGCATCAAAAGAGTGTATACAGAGAACAGAGAATATTGTAGATAGATGCTGCCAGTCATTGACCGCTAAATCCCAATACAATCTGAATATCTTTAGAAGGTTCTACTACAACTTATCTTTTTTTTATGTAGTCCGAAAACATATTATGTGAAAACAGAAGCTATCAAGTTATTGAAGGGGCCTTTGCTTCATGTCAGCAGACGGTGTTCATGCAGCCTTAAGGTGGTATTGCACAGGTAAAAACGTCGATTATGGACTTGCAGAGAACTTTAACGTCAAATTGTTTCCACTTTTTATTTGAACTGAGTAGACACAGATTGTGAAAAAAAAAGTTAGATGAGACAGAAATTGTCTAAGTAACATTTCTTGCCTTGAATTACAGAAAGGTTTCTGAGAAAATCACGATTCAACACGACTAAACGAAGACCGAATCTCAAAGACGTGGAGAAGAAAAGAATAAGAGTGAAGTCATTTTCATTAATGCCGAGAAAGACTTTTTAAAAGAAGCTACCAGTATTGTAGAAAAGAATAAATTGGATCAAAAACATAACTGATAGTAGTCTCCATTATGAACAAGGACGCTTGCTCTATTCTACCCACGTCCTCGAAAACTCCGGTCCTTTCCCTCCCTCACGTTAAGCAAAAACAAATGAAAAATTATCAGGACAAAAAAAGAACCTGAGAACGCTGAAACATAGGTAGATTTCTATAATTTTGAATGCAGCCATTGATTAATTTGCGCCAGTTTACCTTTACCGTTTTTAAGGAAAGTAAAAGTAGTACCCAGCCTGTAAAGTGCTGTGCTGTAGAAGGAATATATTTTAATTCAAATAAAATAGCGTGAAATCACATTACACGAACATTTATCACACTAACCATTGCTCTAAAAGAAAATGCAAAAAGTCAAGATTTACGAAAATCACAAAACAGAAATATTGACGAAACAGTTTGGGTTTGTGCCAAATAATGGAACAAGAAATATAATATTTATTATGTTGATGCTTCTGGAAATCTTTATAGAAAAGCAAACCAAAAAATAAAACAAAAATAAAATAACCATGAAGAGCTCTTTCACATGTTCAAACATAAATTATGTTCTAGAAATAATGAGAAATATGTAATGGAATCAAACTACATCTGTAAGAAATGAAGGAAAATACAGTGATTTTAAATCTATCAACGGATGCTAATATCTCCTGATCTTTTTTACTTATATAGTGACATAATCTAGATGATGTGAAAGAATAGAAGAAGATCTTAATACTCTCAAAAATGC
>BLXT01000600.1:409509-421525 GCA_019648995.1 Plakobranchus ocellatus | reverse complement strand
TATTCTTATTCTTCTTCTTCTTCTTCTTCTTCTTCTTCTTCTTATTATTATTATTATTATTATTATTATTATTATTATTATTACTATTTATTTATTCATTTATTTATTTATCTTATTATTTTTTTTGTCATCATTATTATTATCATTATTGCTGTGTGTGTATGTGTGTTCATATATGTGAGCTGAGATGCGCTCATCTCTGGTAAGCCGTCACTAACCCGCACTGCGAATAATAGCTCTCTTTCATATCAAAGAAAATAAACTGCTACTCAAAAAAGAATACATCTGATGAGGGAGAAAAAAGAATGGGTGGTAAAGCGCCATAATAAAGTACAACACAGCTATCGTGTGTACTATGTAGTCTTACTGTCCTGAAGACTGATAGCTGCCTCACGTATCTAATAGCTTTATCAGTGTACGTGAGGCCCGTCAAATAAGGCAGGTTGTCTATATTTATTTCCTCAACGACGTTCCGAGAGCCTGTTAATCTCAAAACTGAGGGGTTCTGAAAAATAAATTGAAAAGAAAATAAGAGCTAAACGGTTTATATTACCAATGCGATACAAAGTTTTTGACAAGTTACATTTTCTATTTAACATCAAGGTTGTAACAACAGCATCGGAAGAGATGATATTCCCATTACTTACTGACGAAAGATTAGAAAGTATCCCCAAGAGATGTTTTCGGTAACTCATATTGCAGGCGTCAGCTAAAGGAAAAGGACAAGGCATAACACTTTAACAGTAGAGCAAGTAAAGTATTAGACTGGAGTCATGCAGGGAAAATAACTCGTTATACGCTAATTGTTCTATCATTTGTAGCACTTAGTGACTTGTCACAGGCCGCTTAATCTTCTAGAAAGGTCTGTAGCCCCAAGTGTTGTTCTAATCCACAAAACAGATTATGTAAGTACATTTTCTCAGCCGCGTCGTGAGCAAAAGTCGTACAGCGTATGGGTTACGATAGATGATCCCCTTTTTAAAACGAGCTATTAATGGCTGAAAGTTGTGGCTGTTTGTTACGAACGCTTCAGGGTGAAAAAAAAAGGATCTGTCTGTGTGACTTCTCTTTAACCTCGCAAAGCGCTTTTTAGATGCCAGTAAGGAGCAGCCTGTTAGCAAAGGTAAACGATTGTTAATGTATAACGCTCGCCTAAAATCTATTTTTCATGCTGCACATAAGTCCTCGGAATTCCGCAAAGTCCAAAAGTAAATAATCAATAGCATAAACAGTACCGGTAAAAATGTTCGGAAAACTACGTAGTCCATGATAATATTATATAGAGTTTTGTAAATTTGCTAGATAAACGTTAATGAAACTCAAGTGAAATATGAATAATATGGCTGATTTTTTTTCTTTTGGGGCGGTAGGGGGGAGAGGGATGAAAATGAAAGAAATGTTCATTTCATTGTTTATACTACTATTGCCCCATTGCTGAGCTTCTAGGTAAGAAAAGTAAAATGGTTCCCACGCTTCGTCAAAGCATTTGGGAACCAAAAGTAGGGTTCTGACTGTTCTTGGCATATGGCTTTATGAGGTAATTTGTCATTGCTTTCCTCGCCGCCTTTACTTTCGCCGAATTTTAAGATATCTGGCTACCCATTTAGTGCTGGGTGGACACAAAAGAGCCATGAAAAATTGACTTAGCCCGGACTGGGAATCCAACGTCGGACATCTTACTTGGTAACCAACTACCCTACCAGATGAGCCACCCTTTCCGCTTGGAGTACAATTTATTTTTAAAGCTTGATCCAAACAAAGAAGGTGGCAACCGAAACTTTTCATGTTAATGCTAACACAAATCAAAGGGTCATGTATACACAGGCCACAGTTTTTTTGAATTGCCAAACATTAAAAACTGATTCGGTACTTAGATGAAAGGTATGGGTCATCAGTCACTGAAACAAAAGCAGTAGCGATGCTGGAAAAATATTATTGCGATAACAGTTACCTTGGGCTTGTCGCTGAAAGATAGGACACCCACTCGGGTATAGGCAGAGCTTACATCCAGACGTTGCACCAAATCACGGACAAATTTGAGATGTTCAAGATGGTGCACAACCCAAATGGATGTTGAGGAGTCCAGCAAGAAAAAAATGTCCATCTCCTTTCCTGGACATGCTGAATATTTGGAGCAGATATAAGTCCAAAGCATAGAATGTTTCATTACCCTTTTATTTTCCATGTTTATGTTTATGTTTCTCAGTACTGGTTTCATTTTTTGGAATGTATCTTTGGTCATGGCTAGTCTTTTACTTATTTTACATATGCATCGATCATCTGATGTTATCAGGTAGCCAAGGTTTTTAAATTTTACTACTTGTTTGATTTCTTTTCATCTGCGCTAATGAAACTGCATTTGAGGTCTGAAAATATTTTTGAGGTGACTATTCATTCCGTTTTCACACCCAAAGACTGACCCATAATTTTGTTCTTTAAAACTACAGTATGCGTATATTATAAATGTTTTTTTTTTCCTTTTTTTAAAGGTTGAAAACCATCAAAATTCTTTCAGATGATTTCGCTGTAACGGTAAAACAAAATTTGAAGACATTACAGATCCATGCCTTACATCTCTTTCTGCGTCAATGTTTAATCATACTAAATACTTTTTTTTTTCAGTACAATTCATTTCAATAAATCTAGATTATGAACACGGCGTTTCATTTTAGCAATTCATACAAAACTCCATTTTAAATAAAACTTGATACACAAACTTTACGACAAAAGGCATACTAATCATCAATTGTTGTGACAAGTGTTGTTATAAGTATAGAAAAACATTTAATTTTAGTTTAATTTATCTTATTTTTCAGTTTTTGTGTCAAGTATGGTTACAGGAATTAGTTGCTTTTTAACCCATTTTACAGACGGGCCAATGGAACCGCAACCGTGATTTAGAGGAAAGAAAGAGAGAAAAACGAGAGAGACAGAGAGAGAAAGAGACAGAGACAGAGTAGGTATAGTACAAATAGTCTAAATGTCTACACGAGATGCCTCTTTCAACAATTAGATCTAATTGAACCATAGAAATCTAGATCTAAATAAGATGCGCGCCGTATGAAATAAAATGAGATGCCGAGTTATTCCCGTATCTATTAATATTAAAATTTTGCGATAGGCTGTAAAAGAAAACGAAGGCTAAACTAGGGGAACGAAAGAAAGACACAACAATTTCCTTATTAAAAGTTACTAAAATTTCGTTTTCCCACCTTGTTTAAACAAATACCACTTACAAAGAGAGAAAAAAAGATGCCGTCATTCCCAACTGTATATTACTATGCAGCTACCCGCCAAATTTTATGTGTCTAAGATGACGACTTTTTGTAATTACACTGTTTATTTTGTTGGCCTAGCTCCATTATATATAAATACCGAAACTGTTATGAATAGGCGACAATTTCGAATTTAACATAATTTAGGTCTACTTCATAATATATGAGCTTTTGAGAAGATACTAAAGAAAAAAAAAGGGGAAGGGGGAGGATTTTATGCACCTAACTGCTCATTTTCGTGTGTGGTGTTTGGGATAATCCTGTCCGTTTATATCTTTATCTTTATAATTTCTGTTTCCCTTGCTCAATATTAACACATGCCCCACCCCAAGCCGGGTCAGTCGGCTTGGATTTTCAGTAATTTCTAGACCCTAAGTCGAGCATAGCAAGGTTAGTGCACAGCTACCATAGTGAGATGCAGTGGTGAAAATCTGGGCGGATAGGCAATACTAGATACCGAAGCTTGTATAAGGACATGGCAAATTTACTTCCAATAAAGTTTGTCACAAAATCAAGAAGGCTAGACTAATAGCATATATTGAATATAATATATAGAACCTATTTGAATCATTTAAATTCTGGCTTGAAATTAAAATACTTTGGCGCCTTATCCTGACAATTGCAATGCGAAAGAAAAAAATATGATTTTGCCTTAGTGCGTCAATGCCGGTTGCTCAGAAAAAAACGAACTGGTCATCTTTACTATATATTTGTGTACCTTAAATTTCATGTTACGTAAAGTACATGAATGACAGAACAAAATTGCTTTAAACTTTGTATGAAAGATTAGCTGTGGCGGAATGATACACTGTTTATGCCTAGAAGTCCAAATTCTACCTCTTTCTACTATTTTTTTTATTGTGTCCTCGAAATGTAACTCAGAATTTGACGGTCAGCCATGTTGCTAACTTTCAGATACATAGGCCTATATTTACAATTTATTTTTGTTTACATCGGAGCATTATAGATACACTAATCAATCGCTTTCTTTCAGAATTGCATTGGGTGAGAAAGTCTAGACTCTAAACTTCATAATATCTAAATCAAGGCGTCATTGTCTAGACCTAGATAGGCCTGATTAGGCCTGCAGATCTAGATTTCGAGCTTTAGATCTCGAGAACCTACCTCTAAACTAGCAAGAATTATTAGTTGAATCGTTCAAATTTTTTAGAAAAGATAAAATTTAAATTACACAATTAATTTATTCAGTATAGATAATGGAATACCTCATCATCTAATTTTAATTCATGACATGCGCATGTTATTCAGGTCTAGATTCTAGGGTTCGCTTGGATGTGAATGCTTAAAGCGGTATCTCATGTCGACATTTGGATTATTTGTACTCTCTCTCTCTCTTTCTCTCTCTCTCTCTCTCTCTCTATCTGTCTCTCTCTCTCTCTTTCGCTTTTCTCACTCTCTCCCCTCTCTCTCCCTCTCATTCTCGCTCGCTCTCTCTCCCTCCTCTCTTTCTTTGCTCTGAATCCAACAGTTGCAGTCCCACTCAAACGTACGTAGTGCGGGTAAAACCTAGTATATATATATATATATATATATATATATATATATATATATATATATTTATATATATATATACTATATAAACTTATATACTACATACACTCATACTCATCAAAGTCTTGAAGGTGGTTTTAAGGCACCTGCTGCTTTCTTATACATTACCACCCACGAACGGATTATTTTTGAAGGTTCCGGAACTCGTCTTCAGAGACGACACAAATTTACATGAGAAGATCAGATCGCCTTCCTCTCGAAAGTGACATGCATAATCGGGCCACTCAGGACAGGTAAAGTACTTTGCTGAGAGAAGGGATGGGTTCCACGTAAGCTGCTTTCAATGTACATATCAAAGTCGCAGCTCACAGAACTTCTAAAGAAATCTTTCCAATTACATATTTGAAGGGATGTGAGTTCTATTTGAAACTTAGTTGGCTCTGACAGAACAATGCACTTGGATTCAGGATCCACCACGAAGTCCATGACTTAAGTGAACCATTTGCTTAAAGGGGGTGATGCATGGGCCAGTGATATTGAGAAAGCAGAAGACTGTACTCTTTATCACTATCTTTTTTCAACTTACCTATCTAAACATTAAGCGAGCAGAGACTTAAGAAAATTATTCGCAAAGCTTTCACGTTCACTTGTATGTGCTTTTTCAGGATCCTTCACCATCACTTTCACCGCTTATTTTGCAAATTATATAAGTACCAAAAACGAAATGACCAGGCTGAGATCAACGTCCTCAAAGTCGAAGATGAAACGTTAGGCAAACAGGAAATGCCAATCAAATAAAATCGTTTGTTTATTTTTTTAAATGTAGCCTCTGCAATTATATTCAAGAGCCATATTTTGTTTTTCTGATATTTGTTCGATTTCAACTGAAATTGATCTAGGGACCGACTTCTCCGCAGTTCTGACGTCATGAAGGCGAGTACCATTGCATCTTAATCTTAAACTTAGAAAAGAGAGCTGCTACGTATGATCATTAGAGATTCCCAACTCGGGCTTCTACATTAGATTACTCCAATCTGAATGCACATATTAGTATGCATCCCACATCAGGAGATTGCAGAAAATGTAATTTAACGCTTATGAGCTCATTTCAAATTCCCTATTAGCAATTGCTATTCATCATATTAGTAGCGGATCATTAGCAAGTATATTATAACCCAACTGTCAAGTTTATCACTTTAATAATTACTGCTAGCCACATATGACACGACTTACCTAATGTCGACGAAGAAAAATTGCCGAGAGAAGAATGGTTTGAAGAAGCTGGGGAGGAAGAAAAGTTGATGTACGGAGGTTTGTAAAAAGTACTTTGTTTTTCGACAGTCGTCTCTCTCGTGAGGTTTCTAAGACTGTCAAAGACGGAAATAAGCTTTGTATGATGTGGAAGATTTTATTGAAGTGCGATTTCTTTTTCAAACAATTTTAAGAAGATATAATTTTTTAATTGAGAAGCGAGTTCTTTAGATTATCACCTTTTTTTTTACATCCAGATCACCTGCAAGCTCAAATAATGGGGCTGCATTTTATTTATATATCTTGAAAACTAGAATTTACTTTAAAGTATAGACTTCGGAATGAATATAAGCATATTCATATTTGTGATACCAGTGATTCTTATTTGAGAAAGACAAGGACTCGTGCAACATACGACTGAAATAAATTTAAAAGACAAATACTAGTATTTTTTTTATCCATAGAAAATAAAGAGCAAAGGCTTTTATTGTTTCCTTGTTTTCATTTCTGACCAAAGTCATCAAAACAATTTCACTTATTATTACCTCACTAAAATGGCGTTATATGTATGTTTGTTTAATCTGCCTATTCCTTTATATGCCAGCTCATGAAATTCGATTCACTTAATCGGAATTAATGATGCAGTCTGTATGAACTTTGTGGTTTTATTAACTAAGTTCTTAAATTAAATGCTCTCTTTTAAATAGGTGGTTTTTCCGTTGTTTATGCATAAGCTATTGTTAACATTTATTAACTCTCATGCCCGCACTGATAAGACAAAAACTGTGCTCATGGGAAAACATGCAAAATGAAGAAAATATGAAATTGCAAAGTGAAAAAAGCGAAATTCATATGGAGAAGTAAGCAAAAGAGAGGGCATAATATTTAAATGTGTACGTTTATATACAATAATTCATATATAGATAGACATAAAGAGAGAGGGAAAGAGAGAGAGAGAGAGAGAGAGAGAGAGAGAGAGAGAGAGAGAGAGAGAGAGAGTGTGTAATACATACTTATACAAGACGGAGTTGCATACTTACCCATGCAGAAAATAGAAAAACACGATGAGGAAAATATAACTATGCTGATTACATTCTTGAAACAGAAACCCATTTTAACTACTGATGAGGTACACCGTCGAAGCCTATTATTAAATGTATTTCTTAACACCTCAAAGTTTCTCTTATATCTTAAATTCCTGTATTTCTAAAACTAAAGAATATGTACCCAAATATTTTTTTTTTTTTTGTTAATGTCGTCAGTTATTTCATGTATTAAAACTTTCTCATATCTGCGTTTTGCTGAGTGGTCTCAGTGACGAGATAAACTTCATTTTACTTTTCCAAGTATGGTAGAAAGTAAACGATATATTTTGCCAACCTTCTATGGATGTCGAAATCTCAAGCGTCAGATTGCTTTTTTATGGAAGCCATTTTAATGTTCATGGCACGTGCTACCTTTATATATTTGCAGTCAATTTTCTTGTCTGCCGCATATATAAAATAATACACCAATAATATAAGACATAATTTCTGCCTACAGATGTTACTTCCACGTCACTACACAAAGTGCTCTTTTCTACGACCATGACTTATGCTATTTTATTTAAATACGACAATGGGTAATACTGTCACGACTGCGATACCTTTAAAATAGGAAGGAAAAAAATAAAACATGAGTGCATACTGTAAATTAAACTTATCGGCTAAAGGAAGCAGGGAGACAAGCAGGTCTATGATAAAATCAGAAATGATCTTTCCACACTCAGGAGTCCCAGATCATTTACTACTTTCAATATTATTTGAATAAAAATAATAAATCAGTTTTCAATTGAGAATGGGAATCACTGTGGTCATACGGTCACTTACACGAAGCTAAACAAGAAACTATTACTTAGAGGTACCATCTGCTAAAACAGACAAAACACACCTAAAGTCGACTAAATAGGCCTGTATCGCAGACTTTGAGAGGAGAGGAAGAAGAAGGAGAAAAAGAAACCATAAAAAGTTTGAAAAAATACATGTGGGGTGAACGACCATTATAAGTTGCATTTGTTTTCTTCAATGTCTAGCCCATATGCGACGGTATGACAAATAGATACTGCTTATTTTCGCCTAATGAATTTCATTACGTGGGAATAGTATGAGTAGATAAAAGGGACAGAATATATTTTCTTCTATTGGTTCACTGGACCAAAACTCTGTGCGTGATCTAACCAGCTTCATTTTCAAGATGGCGGCGCCCATGTAAAGAATCCTTAACCAAGGAACTGTTTGAGCTGCTAAAATTTGAACTTCATCAGTTTTAACACAATTAAATGTTATACATGTTAATAAGCATAAACTGCGTTACTTATGATAAAGATTGATATAGATATTTAGTTCAATGGCAAATAAAGAATAAAGATAAAGATCGTAATTGTATATGCCTTGCGTATTTAAAAATATTCTATCTTAGATCTACGGTAAGCTTCAGGTTTGAATATATAAATCTACTTTAGAAAATCTAAACAAAAACTAAACCCAGCTATTCATATAATTATTACAACCAGAAATTGAATAATGAGTTTTTTAATCACTCATTTAGCTCTACATAGGTTGTATATGTAGATCGAGATCTTCAGTGTTTAAAGTTTGAAATTCGTTCTAATAATTATGAATTCTTACTACATATCTCTCTAAGCTATAGCCAATATATTGTCTGACAAGCAGATTAGTATAGTGCTCTCTTGTGACAACTTTTCTTTTTTTTTATTTGAACTAAGATGAAATAGCAAACTAATTGTTTGATTTAAAGCTCTTGAAGAAGATTATCAAAAAACGTGTGAATTTACGCTGTTGTTGTGAAAGTACCACTGACACCTTCAGCCTATCTTGAATTAACGCTGTTGTTGTGAAAGTACCACTGACACCTTCAGCCTATCTTGAATTTACGCTGTTGTTGTGAAAGTACCACCGACACCTTCAGCCTATCTTATTTAAAAGGAAAAAAAATAGACGCCAGCGCGGTTTCATATCAAAAGCATTCTAGATATCTCAAAATAAATTAACTGTTGTAAACTTTCTTTTTCTTCTTTCCTTTTTTACTGCCACAATTCACTAATACTTATAACAACACATTTTAAATTGTTTTGTCTCCTTTTTTCAAATCAGTTTGTCTTTTCTCTATTTCCTTTTTTTTTGTGTTCTTTTTTTCCTGATTTAGTCCTTTTTTTCCTCTGGATGTTTTTCGAACTATTTTTATCGGTCGAATTTCACAGCCTGATCTCTCTTAATTTTAGTGATTCACTTTTTCTTTGATTCATATATTAATATTAATTTTTTTGTTGTTGTTATACTCCTCTTTGAACTCAAGCAAGAGAGCGAGAGAGAGAGAGAGAGAGAGAAAGAGAGAGAGAGAGAGAGAGAGAGAGACAGAAAGACAGAGAGACAGAGAGACAGACAGAAAGAAGAAAGAGAAGTACGACGCACTGAAAGAGAAAGAAAAAGATAATTTCAAGGGGAGAGAAAAAGCGGAAAGCTCTGAAACGGACAAAGGCGTAGAAAGACAGAAATAAGTGCGGCCAGGGAAATTGCATCTTAAAGCTGCTGGTGTAAAGGTTGATCCCGATATGACTTCAAGAGTGGGACTGACGTCAGGCTCTGGTTACCAAAACTGCTTAATTTTGTAGAAGGAAAGGAAGGTTCAGCCATTCCCGATACATTATCTGTATCCCCCTAATTCAATTTTCCTGCTATTTAGTTTTTTTTTCCTGATTTTTCTTTTTCGTGATCTTTTGTTATACTACTGCCAACATCACCCACCCCTCAATTTCCCCTTCCTTCTCTCTTTCCTTTTCCTCATCCTCATTATTTTCCTCCTTCTCTTCCTTTTTTTCTTCTCCTCATCCTAATCTTCGTCCTCTTCTTCCTCCTCTTCCTCATCATCATCATTATCTTTATCATCATCATCATCATCACCATCTGTGACAATATGATGCTGTAAGTGTGAATTAAGTCTACATCTAGATTAGATCTAGCCTCGGAACGGATGATTTTGTGTTTTTGCCCTGTTTATTTAAAATGGTAGGTGAGATTTTGAGTGGGCCTAAATGAAACGCATCTTAAGTGATAGTAAACATTTTGGTCTAAGCTTTGTTCACACTTTTAGATTAAGGATCTCTAGTAAGTCTTGAATAAGTGGGAAGTTTGTTTATAGGATCTTATTAGGTCCGATGCTAGTTTGATTGGCTAATATGTTTGGTTAATCTTGATGGCATAAATCAATAATAACCTTTTTGTTTTAGAAGTTCTGGAATGTATTGTATTTTATATTAATTGGTTAAATAGCCTATGCTAGTATTTTCTAGAATCTCTTGGCCGTGGGTAAGAATGGTTGTGAGTTCGTCGGAAAGAGGTCGGAGAGAGCTTGCAGAGACGTTGAGAGATAAAAGGCTTGTGTTTGAAAGGTTGTAGATCTAAGGAGTTGTAGAAATTTAGTTTACGTTCTTGGATCTATAACTAAATAGCATTAAGCTATTCGTAACACCATCATTATTTACAACAAAAAGTTTCTATTTTTTTTTTCTCGTAATGAAACGTTTTCTTTCGCTGTACTTGGCAAAGGTTACACAGCCATGTTAATGAAAATCTTTAATCTATAACGCCTTCCATAAGAGTAGCAATATTTTAAAAAGTCGGTGTTGAAACATAAACTAACAAACTTGAAGTTTTTATCGCAAAATATAGACGAAAGGCAAGAGGAATTTTCCTCTTTCTCATAAGAAAAAAACAAAACAACGATTATGGTGGTTCAAAATAACTAACCTTTTCTTTAAGATTTCGTTTTCCACCAGATTTATGAGTAAATAGTTTATATTGCCATTTGCGCTTAGAAAAAAGAAGGCTTGCTTTTTATTATTAAGTTTTATATCTAGCGGTATATTTTAAGCTAAATATTCTTGAAGGATCAGCATTTATCTGACAAATGTTCCCCATCTCTCAAAACCCTTTGGACACTTAAACTTGCTTTTATCGTTTATAAACATCTCAGAGATTCAAAAATAAAGCCGAGTCAATATTAAATAACCTTTGGCTCTGGAAAAACTGTTTCAAAAAGTGAAGTACTTAAAGAACAAGTATGGCTACGTAGCATCCGCCTTCGGTAAAAATTGTTTTACTCAAGCACTGCCAATTAAATAAAACTTAAAAAAAAAACTGACACTGTTGATTATAAGAAAAAAAACCAAAAAACGTTTAAAATCACACAGATCTCACAGGTACACCATGAGGTGTGATGGTAAAGTCGGGTAGGAAGCGTTTCATTTTTTATGAAGGCCTTACATATAATCATTTTGAGGATTGCGCGCAATCTCTCGTTGTGAAAGAGCGTGCCATGTCTGTTTTTTTCTGTGACTGAACGCATTCTTCTACATGTTGTGTGTTTTCGTTTGTTAATATTTATGGATCTACTACTTTATTTTCTTCATATAGAAGAACTTGTTTGACTAAATTTCCGGATAAGCCTGTTTAATAATTTTTTGTTCCACTCTTTACTAGGAAATTCCTTCATAATCCTAGCCCCTTTCCAATTTTTATTTAAAGTACGCTTTAATAAGTGCTTTATCAGCTTTGCTTTTTGTGGATTTAAAATGTGTGTTACTAAAGAGGACGTGCTTAATGTTCAACGGATGTGCAAATTGGTTTTGTTTCAGAGTTTGAAGTTCCCACTTTAAATATGAGTTGAGTTCTAACATAATATTTGTTTTCGCCAACAGTTGGTGTAATTGTTGCAAAACATTTTGGCCAGGGTTAAAACACAGACATCGAAAAACACTAGACTAAACACCTTTATCTCTCTGTCTGTTTCCCTCTCTCTCTCTCTCTCTCTCTCTCTCTCTCTCTCTCTCTCTCTCTCTCTCTCTCTCTCTCTCTCTCTCTCTCTCCCCCTCACTTTTTAAAATTATTTCTATCTCTACATCCCTTTTTCTCAAAGTTTCC
>BLXT01000600.1:269603-279892 GCA_019648995.1 Plakobranchus ocellatus | reverse complement strand
GGGGGAAGGGAGAGAGAGAGAGAGAGGAGAGAATGAGTGAGAGAATTGCCAAAAAAATTGTAAAAATTGACCTCATTTAATTTTTACAACTAATTTATTTCTGACCTACACGCACTGACTTTTTTATTTTATGCATTTTTTTTTAACTGTCGGACAAAAATCTTGCGAACATTTTTCTAGCTCACTCTTGTCAGTGTTAACATTACCGGTACATATCTGGCCTAGCCAAATAAAAAGCAGTATCATCAATAGACTTTCATATACATTAATATTTAAAAAAAAAGAACATGTAAGAAAATTACGTTCAAAATCTTAAAGAGATATGTTTATTAAGCCTCTCTTGCCCTTTTAAAAGTCTATCGGTTTCTGTAAGCTTTCTAATTTCATTTTCTTAAAGAAAAATTTAACGACTGCTTTCATTGAAATAATCTGTTTTTCGTTTTGCAGCTAGGATTGTTTTCTTTTTTTTGATAAAC
Source organism: Plakobranchus ocellatus (assembly GCA_019648995.1). Lineage (NCBI taxonomy): Eukaryota > Metazoa > Mollusca > Gastropoda > Plakobranchidae > Plakobranchus > Plakobranchus ocellatus. The sequence goes on along the minus strand of BLXT01000600.1, from coordinate 279,416 downwards.
TGAAAGTTTTTCAAAATTCTTTCCTTTTATTTTTTATAGTTTTAATTGAAAGGTTGGGGAAGGGGGCGTTTGACCTGGTGTTTTGAAGCAACAAAGAGAGTTTGTCTTATTGGGCCTTAGATTATGAGTTTTTTTTTTTTCTGCAGGAATATCTTGTTCTAGATCTAGAGCTTGATTATCTGTATGGTTATCTTGATCTAGATCTAGAAAAACTGTGCCTGGCTCTACTGTAGGCTTATCTGGAACAGCTGCTTGTTACTGAAACTGGTTGAAATCTAGATCTAAATATTTATATTGGTTATTTCCAGGCAACTCTATTAAATCTAGCTGTCTAGATCTATCTCGGTTTAGTCTCTTTAGATATCTTTATTTATTGTATTTTCTCTGACTTGGTGAGGTTAATTCGGCATGTTTCGCCTTTGCCGTATCTCGTGTGCCAAAAATGGCATAGCGACTCTAAATATTCAACTATATTTTTAGACGCTAGGGCTATGCCTATTCTCCAGGCGAACTCAAAGACTCGCGCAGACTTATTTGCAAAACATTATCAAGGCATTATCCATATGGAATTTGAGTTTCACGTTGTTAATAACCATTCAGTGTCACTGTTTATATCATTTGGGATTATTTTTCGTGTTTACTGTAGACCTACTGTTAGAGCTAAATTCTGTTCATTGATACATCACTGAAAGCCTACCGTATAACTTCAACAAAACGGTACATTCATTGATCAATGGCTCAAGGTGCAATCGACAGTATGATAAGAACGAAATTACCAAAAGTGTCTTTTCCCTTTCATCAAAACATTACAAAAACCATCATCGTTATCACCACCTTCTTCGTAAAAATAATAATAATAATCCTCATCATCATCATAATCATCATCATCATCATCATCATCATCATCATCATCATCACCACCAGCACCATCTCCATTATGTTACAACGCAATTTTTTCCAATTTTGTCTATCGCCTTTTTTCCTCTATTCTTATGTTTGATATTTTTGTATTTTTTATGCGAATATACGGGACTGCAGCTTTGAGTATGGCAGAATATGTTTTTTTTCATTTATTTATACCTATTTTTGCGTTATAACTTCATTAAGCATGCTATAAACTATATTTCTACTAAGTTTCATGAAGTTACAATAATATATATATATATATATATATATATATATATATATTTATAAAGAGAGAGAGTGAGAGAGAGAGAGAGAGAAAGAGAGAGATAGATATAGATAATTATATGCTATACAGCATAAAATGTGAAAATGTACATATTAAAATAACAGCACAAACTAAAAAAATGTTTGATATATTTGTACCTACTCGTTTAGTGTTCTTTCCAGATATAATATTCTCAACTCGTAACTGCTGTTGAACACCTCTGAAAGTCGAAAAAAAAAAACTAATTTTTCTGATGTTACAAACGATAGAGTTAAAAAAAAGGATGCACTTCGATTACACAACTTAACTATCACCTTGAAGGTCTTTTGCCCAAAATACATAATTGTTGCCACACACTCGAAACAAAGTTTCTAGAGCAAGCAATTGCAGATAATTCAGCAAATATAAACTGTATAGAGGTGCAGGAACATATATCACTTGCACTCTCGGTATTTCAGTACATATGTAAGAAACATTAAGAACATTCTACAGATTAGTTATTGTCGATCATTATATCAAAAGCAATATCAATGTTAGAAATCTGCTACTATCGCTGCGGCTGCTACAACGACTACTAGAAATTATAATAATAGCAACAATAATAGTTGCAATAATAATAATAATAATAATAATAATAATAATAATAATAATAATCATAATAATAATAATAATAATAATAATAATAATAATAATAATAATAATAATAATAATAATGGAATCCCAAAGACTACGAGTACCAAAAAAATAATTCTGATACTACCTGTGTTGTGAGGAGTTAGAGGAGTCGTTGAAATAAAAAAAAAAATTAAAAATTAAAAAAGCAGTTTGATTACCCTTTAGTAAACTAACGTCAAAATGAAGAATTGCTTAGCGTCAGAATGACTTGAAGATAACTACATTGCTCCGGTTGGTGCGTTCTTACTCATCAGCTACCTTTCTCACAAGCACTACCGAGGTGATAGGTGATACTCATAATTAGAAGAAATTCTTCTAATTCGGCCGGAACCTTAAGTTATGCCAGACTCAGCGCAGCCATCATGCATTCCATTGTGGAAATGTTAAAGAAACAAAATTTCACACTTTGAGGCTTATTTCAACCTTGGTACCAACAAGTTTCATTATAAATAACAATGACGTAGTAACAATGGTATTTATTATGCCAGGGTCTGATCCAAGGGAGGTGGGGTGGGGGTTCAAGGGGGTTAAAGGGGTTCCGGAACCCCTCCCCTGCAAAAGTTATGTGCTCGTGGATGTTAATTTTGTAGTATTTTTGTGTCAGGAGGCACCACAACTTCACTCTCAAACTGCAAAAAAACGTCAACTTCAAAGCCTTCCTGACCCCTCTAACAGAGGCGTTGCACCCTGCACCCCCATTGGGAAAGGCACCCCCTCCCCCCTCTCCCATCAAACCACTACCTTCTGAAGTTCTTGATCCGGCCCTGATATCGAAGCCGTAGCCTTGGATATTAATCAGAGTAATGGTTGTAACTAGCCACGTATCAGACGACTCACCAGTGCTTGTGAAGAATATGCCCCGAGACGGCAACAATGTCGAGGAAGAAAAATACTCGGATGAAGACCAGTTTGCCACAGCAGGGGTGGAGGGAGAGAAGCTGACGGAGGAAGATGTGAAGGAAGTGCTTTTTTTGGCGACATTCTTTTCTCTCCCTGTAGGTTTCAAGACTGTCGAAGGCAAGCGTTTTAAACAAGGGTTTGTGACTGTGGTGTCGAATCTCCGTTAATAATAAAAATCCTAATCTTTTTACTGGAAGATATCACAGAAAATATAAACCTCAGTATTAAACGGCTGATAATTTATCAGCGTTATTTTCACATCTAGATTACCTTAATGTTCAAGTAAGATGATTTTATCTCTCGTATACTTCAAGCTAGTCTTAATTAAAATGTTAAGTTTTGAGTTAATAACACTTTATTTTTGTACATAATACACAATCAGCTTTTATTGAGAGAAAGAAAGGCTCGTACAGTACAGATTTACAACCGGAACGAAAGACAAAAAAGAAAAAAAATGGAATAACTCTTTGTGCTAACAAAACTGGATGACTGACGATTTTCAAAACTTCCTTTTTCTTTCTCATTGTAAACATTTAGAAGTTATTTTATAGGCAATACATGACGTTTTTCAGAACTTCCTTTTTCTTTCTCGTTGTAAACATTTAGATGTTATTTTGAATGTAATGAAAGGCACAGTTTGCCTATCTCACATATATATTAAAATGCATCATTCTACCGTTACCAAGATCATCAAGTTGCCTTACTTAATCGGAACTCATTGAGCAGTCTTCGATGATAAATGTAATCCAGTTAACAGCTTGTTCTACACATTGAATTTATTTGATAAATTTTGCAACACGTTCTCAAACATGCATAACAGTCTTTATGTTTTATACATTTTATGTTTAGTAATGAGACCCATACAATTTGTTAGTCTGAATATCAAAATCTTTTTAAAAATGCAGAAAATAACAAGGCATAATGTAAAGAAAAAAATAAGGCTAGAATGTGAGGTGGACGAGAAAAAGAGGATATATATATATATATATATATATATATAGAGAGAGAGAGAGAGAGAGAGAGAGATACATAGAGAGATAGGTGTATATATACATATATATATATGTATATATATATATATATATATATATATATATATATATATATATATTTATGTATACAGTCATAAACAGGACGGGGTTGCATACTTACCCATGCAGAAGCAAGTACAACAGGATGACAAAAGGATCACTTTACTTATCATAGTCTTCAAACAGACACCCATTGTAACTGTTACTAGATACGGCACACCGCACTAAAACCCTCTCGAAAAGTAATTTCTTTATGCCTTAAAATTTGTCCTTACTCTTGAATGTCTAATACTTTGCATTAAAAATTCTTAATTTTTTTCTCTGTTATCGCGAACAGTTATATTACGCATTAGCTCTTGATTGTGTTCAGATTCTGCATTGTACTTGTCACTTCGGTAAAACTAAGAACTTCACTTTGCTGTGCAAAATATTGAAGAAAACAAAAAGAAAAAGAAAACCAAGCAAACCAAAACACAGATGTCGAAATCTCATGGGCGTCAATTTGCTTTTCATTAGGACCTGTTTGATTGTAAGAAATTTATTGAATCATACTCGCCACCCAAATCAATTATCTTTTGTTTCTTTCCCACCTCATCCTTCTGACCCTCCTATGACAAAAGAATCAGCTCGACAAGTAAAGTCTCGGCATATAAGTTATACTGCTGAGTGCTAAAAAATAAATTATATTTTTTTTAAATTTATAATTCGCAAAAAGATGAAAGATATATTTGCTCATTTTTTTTTTTTTCGCAAATTTCAATCAAGATTTCGTTCTCTCAAAAGTGTTTTGTTTATTTCTACATGAATGAGTCATGTTGCCTAGGAAAATAACATAGATTCAGAGGCTCGCGATATTATACTCATTGAGAGTAAACTGCAGCCATGCTAAGACGTAGTTTGCTGTATGCTTTGTTCCAACAATTCTATAAGAAATGTTCAAACTTAGCGAATTTCTATATCATATGTGTGTATATATGACATAATGATACTGCTCTAAATCCAGACATCAATAAATATTCTTGAAGCAATCAATTCATCAGTATGAATGTTAATTCAATAGTCTAGTAAGACGGAGGATTTATTAACCTTAGCAAATTATGTCACAGTTTGCAAAGCATTCTACTACCCACACTTCCGCACCATCTGCTGGTGCCCAATTTACTATTGAAACAAAATCAATACCTTTACGAAAGATTTGTTTTATTTATTCCACAGATAGGATGCAATTTTTCGTCTTGTACGAATTTAATCAGTCACATATCGCACGGCAATAAAAGGCTTCAGAGAAGACAGAGGGAGAATAGGATAGAGCGAATGCAACATATGGACTTTGATTTGAGAATTATGATTCTAGTGTGTGTCTACTTATTGACAGGGATGAATTTGAAAATAATCTTCTGAACAGTTAACATGCACCTTTACATATTTAATATTGAAGCGAGAGAACAGGGAAGTTCAAAATTGTATTTTTCCTTGGTTTTCTTCTGACTTATTGGATTTTGGAAAGTGTGAAGACGTTGTTGATATGAACCTTCCAAAATTGAAAATTTATTGCAAAAAAATGTGTTCATTTTCCAAGAACAAAAACGGGAAACAAAAGAAAAGAACTTTTACTAAATGGCCTTAATAAGCAACGATAAAAATTAGAACTCGTAAAGCATCTATGGAGGAATAAATACGTTTCAGCGACTCATGCTCTGTAGAATAGTAAAATGCAGCTCATATTCTGTAAAACACTATCACATCGCCAGTACTTTGTTCCTCAAGATATTTTTATTTTGCCTCTGAAACCCCCAACGTATGAAAACCATAGCCTTCATCCACACTTCTTATCTTTCAAAAAAAAAATTAACAACAGGCGCGTTTTGACTTTTTCGCCTTAGAAAAGCAGTCACAAAAAAAGAAAAAAAAAATCTCTTCTGTGAAGTCACCGGCACGACCATTGGCAACTCTAAAGTATGAAATTGTACATATTGATAATCATCCTGCAGCTATTGTCTTCATTTGTACTGCACAATCAATTTTTAAATCGTGGTACCTTTTTTTTTTTTTTTTTTTAACCCCACCTGCCCGTGGGGCGTTCCGTGTAGAGCTACTGAGATAAAGTCTTAACATGGGATCGCTCACGATCCGCAACTGGCACCGGCCGCCAGGCGAGGAAAAAAAAAAATCTCGATTGCGCTAGGTAGACATACGCGCACACTTCTAGCATGTGATGCAAATATGTATGACTCGGCTTTTAGTCACCAGAGCAGCGATGTGATGCGGGAATGGCTGTTAGTCACGGATCATTCTTCGGCCAGTTAGTTCACTTTAGAAAAAGTCACAAAGGCATAGCAAGTGAAGTCATAACTGTGGCTGTTTAGGCCGATCTAAAAGTGGCCAACAACGTAGTGTGGCGCACTGGTTTGTCTGTGAAGCTGCAGGAATATAGGTTAAAACTCATATGTATTTATGACTAAAATGATTTTTCATGGAACGTTTTCTCAAGATCGGGATCAAAGGCATACTGCCCTGGGGGCGTAAAACAAGCTGCATTCTGTTCCTGACATTTATGAACAATATAGCTGACGCAGTTCAAAAGCAGACAAGGCTTTCTTATGCAGAGGACATGATCCTCTGGCAGCAAGACAAAGATATTGATATTAAAGCCACAGGATCATTGCTTAATTGAATCATTACTATCAGAGTTAAACGATGAAGGTAAACACGGTCTAAACTGGGTACACTACCTTCTCTTCAAGCAATGAAGTTCTAAAAAAAGTATCTAAGTATCCGGTTTGAAGGAGGATATTCTTCTTCTTCTTTATTAGATGCGCCGTCTGAGACATTCATTGGCGATCATTAATCTCCACTCAAACCTATTCGCACTTGACTTAATAAAGTTGTTGTTGCTTCCATTACTGTTGCTCATGACTTATGATTGTCGATGAAAGTATGTCTACCTCTACTGCGTTTGCCTTCAATATTTCCATTGACTGTTAATTATTCTAAATCCTTTTGTCGTCAAAATTCATGTGTTCTGAAAATTGGTGTTGCCCATAATTGGCTTTGATTGATTATATAGCTTCTTTCAAGCGTGCTCTGTAAAATGTCAGTAACAAAAATTTTGAAGTTGTTCACCGGATTCTGTAGTTAATACTGAGAGTTAAATCTGCATAACTGAGAGAATTAAGATTTTCGCCATTTGTTTTTAAACCTATGCGTAGCAAAAAATATAATACTTTAGGAATATTCCTTGAGCAGTCCTTTTACAAATCTTCTAAACAATAATTAAATTGCACGTGCAATCTATATTTCCACATTTAAGAAACCAATGTTTATAACAAAGATATTTTCATGTATTAAAGATAACCATCGTGCCAGCCAGACCATCAATACGCCATATTTTCCCGCACGCAGACTAGCCTGGGTTACATTCTAGGCCGCAAATTTAAAATAGCTTTTCTAACAGCCGTGAGTATTTCTCAGAAGGAATAATCTGACAAAATACCTTGGCTTATTGTAGGGTCCACCATTATGTCTCATATTACATATTAGAAGTAGCTATTAGGTAAAGCACAGCGATTTTGCAGAATCTAGCTGGAACAAACAGATTAACATGAGCTCACGGAGGAAAACTCCAGCGATAGCTGCGGAAATCATACCATCCCCTTTGTTTGACATTAAAGTTGTTTTGCTACGTTGGGCCGTTGAACTCTGGAGATCTGCTCAAAAAACCAATAATGAAAGATTACCTAACTGCTAAGAAGCTTTTTATAATTACTGATTATCTACGACGTCTTCACGGTAGTGACGCAGTACACATGTTGACGCAAAGCAGAATGCACGCTGCTCCTGGCAGTAAGAGCGTGCAGTTAGGTCTTTCACTTCTGAGTGTGGTTGTGTTTAAAAGGAGATTAATCATTTCCGCATGTGCTGATCTAATGTCGGTTGGTGGCCAATGAACGTCCCGCTCGGCTATGGGTCAATTAAGGGAGTGACCGCTTGATTCTGGTACGGTTGATGAGCTCTGTAAGAAAATCTTTTAGCCGTCCGCGTAATTGATCTGTGACGCCATGGTCTTGCAACTTCGCGTACAGTTCGGTGCGCCACATTCGGTCGAAAGCTTTTTCCTGATCGACAAAAATGCATTGCCATTCATTCATTATACTTTGGATAAAATTGACTGACTGTTCCATCGATGTTCTGTGTTTATGAAATCTTATTCGGAAATCGTCTTGGCCTGGCGACCGCATGTAAGACAGTTCCCGTTAGCCGCACCATATGAAGGTGGAAGCACGCCCACATTTCCCTATTGCCTATGATTCAGGACTTTCAATGAAAGATGTTCTCTGTCCACCTCTATTTAGATTGCCTTGAATTATTCCAGCAATATTCTGAATATTCTAATTCATTGTGCTGGCAAAATGTCCTAGAAATTGTAGTCGTCTCATTATTTTAGTTTTAATTAACAAACCTTCAATTTTCAGCCTTTTTAAAAACCGATGCATCGAACCTTTTTCCATCTATGGTAACTTCACCCTTCTCCTGACAAACGACATTTCTACTGCTTCCATTTTTCTCTCTATCCCTTGTTTGTTGACCAACACATATATCTATGGAGTGGTAATGACTGTATATAAATTTTCTTTACCCTTATTTTGGTGTCTTTACATAGACCCCTGTAAGCGCTATTCATTTTTTTTTTCGTTGCATCTCACCACAAGCAATATTATTCTTTTTGCGTAGTTCACTTATGCAAATACAATGTACTATTATGCTAGCCAAGGTGCTTAAAGTTTGCGTCTTGTTTCATTTGTTCACCTTTGAGATTTCAGGATTTTATGAAATGGTCATGCTTTCTTTTTTTTGTTTTTTATCATACTCAGACATAGGCTAATTCTTTCATTCTCAAAATTAAAAATACTTTGAGTTTTGAAATTATCTACCTGATTGTACTATTTAATCTGCATCACTCATAAGCCTAAGATTATTATTAATATTTTCTTCAAGCGAGAAATGCCTTTTAGATTCCTCAAAATTATTTTTACACATTCCTGCTTTACACCTCTTTGATGGATGTGAAATGGGTAGTTATTTTTAAACAAATAACACGAGATATCCCGAGATAACACGAGATAACACAAGATATCACGAGATAACACAAGATATCCCAAGATAACACGAGATAACACAAGATATCCCGAGATAACACAAAATATCCCAAGATAACACTAAATTGAATTAGCCGACATCATATGATAACATTCCTGCGTTATTTGTAATTTGGCTCATTTTGGAAACAAGAAAGGATCTCTTGTAAGCACCCAACCGCTACGACTCAGTCTTGACGTGAGTTATCATCATGCGACCCAAGAGGGCGACACAGGTGAAGAAGAACGTCGGCCTCTGCCCATGTATATTTTGCAGAGAAATTTGCAGTGAGGAAAGCAGCAGTACAGAGTGCAGCAGCTGCAAAGGATGGATTCACTGGTAAGTTGACAAAAAAAAATCAGATCATGTTGATGCTGTTGAAGAGAACAAGAAAGAGAGAGAGAGAGAGAGAGAGAGAGAGAGAGAGAGAGAGAGAGAGAGAGAGAGAGGGTGAGGGGTGGAAGAGGGAGTGGAAAAAGAGGGGAACTGACGGAAATCCAATGTATTCTATTCTCAACTAGATATATTGTTAATATTAATGACCATCATGTTTGTAAAATTATTGTAACATATCTTTGTTGCTAGGCGCTGTGTGCCTATGATTTATGAAGGAATGGGGCGAAGGCGACCTGCCATTCACGTGCCGCATGTGTGCTTTTGACAACGGGGCCTACTCTGCTTCAAAAGCTCTCGAGCGGTATGTATGTTTGTTATACAATACTCAAGTAATGAGATCATTCAAGTCCTTTAGGGTGGGCGTGGGAAGGGGTATTAGGGAGAGCGGGAAAATATGCATAGACAAAAAAATGTGTGTGAGAGGACGTGTGTGTGGGAGAGTGGTGGTGGTGAAGAAAAAGAAGGAGAATATATGAGAAAACAAAGAAGGCGTGCGTGCGTGTG
>BLXT01000600.1:230083-242242 GCA_019648995.1 Plakobranchus ocellatus | reverse complement strand
AGTAGTAGTAGTAGTAGTAGTAGTAGTAGTAGTAGTAGACCATTTTACTATTTTTATAGCCCAACGATGCCCTGGCCTGCCCGACAATTAAGACCCTGGGATAACTCTGAAAAGAATGGACAGCATGCAGAAAAGCAAAACCAGAAACAGTCATATTTCAGATATTACATTGAAAGCTCCTTTTTCTAATTCGTCTTTATTCTTTTTTACTGTAATTATATCTCTGTCCCATTGTTGTCAAAGAGTCGGACAAACCCTCTCTCTGCAGGGACTCTTCGATTCTGAGTATGAGCCTTTCATCAACATCTTTATCTGTTCGTTGGCCTGATAACATTGCATCCTTATGAATGGGCCATGTGCATATAAACCAAACCAATGTCCAAAGAAGTTGGGAAAATATAACAGGCAATATCCAATCAAAAATTTGAAGAAATGGCTGATATTATCAGCACCTTGCTCTATAATTGTTCATACTGACCTTCTTGTCTCATCTGTGGTACGTTTTGGTAGTTACCATCATGGATGATATTCACCGGAGCATTAGTTTGCTGTTGTGAATGTGGTAGGTTTCTATATATTGGGGGACAGTTCTGATATTTTTCTGTTTCTGTGACGAAAAAAGGGCAAGTAAAAAATGTATAAGAGGCTAAATATATAGACCCTAAACAAAAATTATCAAGATAAATAGTAACATTACAAAAATAGAATGGTGTAATCAACAATGCTAGAAAATGGAAAAATTCCAAAGTACAGACAGAAAACTGTTGCAAGCTGAAACTAATAGTGTGAGTGGTAAGATTGTCAAATACAGAAAAAATATAAGAATTTTAATCGAAAAGAAGGAAGTATTAAACATATGTTCAGAACATGCCATTTAGAAAAAAAAAAAAAGATGACAGGGGTAAAAACCCTGAAAGAAAGAGATTTGACTGTGCACACTACAATTCGCAAAAAAAAAAAAAAATTAGACAACAAAGTTGTTAAAGCCATCAAATGGTAGTCCAGTTCCAGAAAATATTTTCACCTCTGATTGATTGGATTGCTAAAAAAACCAAATGCAACAGAATGCGAAAATCATGGTATTCCTGTTTACCGAACCACTTAAAAAGTTGTGCAAAAAAGGTTTGGTGCTTGGTAATATAATAATGAACTAGCAATAGGATATTCACAGTGCCAATGCTTATAAAAAAAAGGTGTATATAACTACAAAAAATGCCTCAATCTTTGCTTCATTGGTTATTTTAAGCCCTTTGACAAAGTGAGGTGTAAGGATATATTTTAAATGCTAGAAAATCTTGGTCAATCGTTAATATCTGACAGTAATTCTAAATTTTCAATGTGACAAAACTGCAGATTGTAAAATTGATGAATAACACAAAGATTTCAAATGCACCAAAAGAGGTATGCGGCAGAAATGGCTTCAGAGATTTTAATCTATACAGCATAATGATTTTGAATTTAAAACATAGAGACAGCCCTGATATATTTAGTTTTCAGATGATACTCTTTTGTTTGCATAATCTGATGAATAACTTTAGATATTGTTATTTTAGAAAAAAGAAAAACGGGTCTGTGTCTGAATATAAAAAAAAAATCACATGGTCATCTCAAGAAATCCTTATGCAATTGCATTTCTTTAGCAAAAGAAAAAAAATAAAAAAAAGTTACAAAAATAAAAATAAAAATAACTTGGCTGGCTGATAACATCAGATGGCAGATGCATAAGTGCTAGAATATAGAGAATGGTCATGACGAAAGAAACATTCTAAAAAGTGAGCAGCACTGACAAACAAACAGCGTGTGATATGAACCAAAATAAGGGTAATGTACTTCTATATGGATGTCAGTCTTGTCTATGAACAAGGAAAAAGGGAAAAAAATGGAAACGACAACACTGTTTGTCAGAAGGGAAATGCTATATATCACGACCGAAAATACTCTAAAAAAAATAGCTGAAAGAAGCAAATCTTGACAGATCATAAATTAAAACCATAAGACAGTGGCAATAACAATTTCTTGGACACATTTGCTGGCACAAGGGAGTAGAAAATCTACCTATTTCTGAAAAGATTATGAGCTATTGCAAAAGATGTGGAGAAAAAAAAAAAAAAAACGAACAAAAAAAAAAAAAATTCATCAAGATTCTTTAGCTACGTGCAAAGCGCAGCCGTTTAAGTTTTACTGAAAACATATCTGAGTGGATCACATTGCTCGCCAATATCTGTTTTAGACTTTGCCAGTCCTATTATTAGCCAGAAATTTATCAAAAATTTCCTAGATAAAAAAATCTTTGGAGCAGGTTTTGTCATTCACAGGTTACCAGTTTACTATGAATTTACATTGTAAAATAATGCCCTGGCATGCTTAACACATGTGATAAGGCTGAAAAAAACCGGTTTTATGCCCAAAACACAAACAAACATATTTTAAATATTTCATTGTGAGTAAACATCTAAATTTGTACTTTTGTACTTTTTCTACAGAAAACAATTTTACACTGCCTTTGTCTAAGGGTTATCTTATTGATCTGAAAATAGCTATGAGTCATTTTTTATGCACGCCCATAGCAAAAGGGCTGGTGAACCTGTTCTGAGATCTGCAGGGATCTCTCTGTTGCGAGTTTGAGCCTTTCATTAACTCCTTGGCAGAACATAGCTTTGAATACCAGACATCACATTTTTATAGAATGGACATATGCATGGAACCAACCTTTTTTTTTTTTTTTTCTAAACACAGCACAAATGCAAATAGGCAACATGTATTATATTAAAAAATTATGGCTGGCTGTAACAGCACAAACCTTGATGATTGTAGGAATAGACTCATACTTACCCTTGTCTGTGACTCTTCGTGGTAGAGACTCGTTGCTCCATGTTGAGAGTGAGCTGGAACTGTTCTGGCGCCTGCAACAGTATTTTGATGAATGTGTTTTCAAAGTGACTTGTGAAGGATATTTTTTTTTTAAAAATCCTTATATCAACAGGTAACATTGCTTGAAAGGGAATAGTATTTTTGTTAAAGCTGATATAGCTGCTACTCTATGCAATGCAATTTTTTTGGTTATATAGTCCACTCCAATGAAACATACATGTCTCATGTATCATAAAAAAGTGAAAAGAAAAACACTCTGTATAAAAAAAACAAGCGAATATTTAAAGCACATTGGAGCGGATTATCACATTGGCAGTTTTGAGAAAATTAATATGGAAATGAATGTTACTTTCACTTTCATTTTAAACTAAATTCTCACTTTATTATGAATAGTCTCTTCACTTTCAGCAGAATCTTTTTTGTTATAATTTATTTAACATCTAAAAAAATGCCTCTCTTGTCACCTGCTAGTGATACATTGCATTAGTCTGTAAATTAAACTTTGCCCTGCCCATGGTGCACTTGCTTTTCTGTAATGCGGGGAATGGGTTTGATGTACATGGATTTGCTTCATCTTTTAAATTTTCTAACCTTTGATACTAAAAATTAAATTTTTGTTGCTTACAAATCGAAAAGGAGAAGGATACAGGTCAACACAATTGAATGAAAACACACGAGCACTTAATCTAACTTCTCCTCTCTCTAAATCTAATTTTCTTTCTTGGCTCTATATTTCTCCTTTTTCTGTTGATCTCTACTCCCCTTTCAATTCCTCCCACTCTATCTCTCTCCCTTCCTCCCTCTCATTCTCTCTTTTACTGACACACGCACACACACATACAGCCTTTATCTTGCTTTCTTCACCGTTCTATTCTTTCTCTGTCATGTTCTGTCTAAATATTCAATTATACCATATGATGAAACTCGAAATAAGTAAACTTCCTATAATTGTCCAAGATTATAGTGCATGGCCCATTCCATGTCTTATGATTGTGATAAAGGGGATCAGTCCCTATAAAGTACGAATCATGCAACGGATGGAGCATATTTAAACATGATGAATAGCCATGAACTACACTCTAACCAGCTAAGCAGGTGAAAAAAAAGTGCTAGCATGTTTCTGACATAGCAAAATCGATTACAAACCAGCATACTGTCATTGTTGTTGAGCAATCTTTCCAGTGAAATGTATTGACTGCAGAGATTTGGGTGCAACAAGGTAAGGCTTTTAGGCTTTTTTTCGCTGCAACTTTTTTTTTTTTTTTAATTCCAGCAAGTTCAGGTGAAATATGAATAATTTCATATTTTTATTCATATTTCTTATAGATTGTTTGCTAAAAGACACAATGGGGTAAAATTCCTGCATTCTGGCCATGATTTGTTAGAAAATATGAGACGGTATCAGTCCTCAAACTGCAAAAAAATTGCAAAAATGCAGGCACAGCAATGGCTAGATCGAGGGTTTTTTTCTTCTTTTCTTTTGGACCAATGCAGCTATCTGACAAACAACCTCTTCCGCTTCATTCTGATGAATCTTTTCACACTATTGATAAGGATCACTCGCTAGTTCATTAGTTCTCCTGTTAGCTTATCATTTGAGACAAAAGACATGGCATTTCTGATACCACAGTGCTATACAGAGTGTAGTAAATGCAAAAATGTTTTCATTAGTAACACAGGTCTTCTCGTTGTGATTGTGGTAGGAACATTGCCTTCTGCAGTTCAAAAATAGAATTACTACTTTTTATCTGTTTTACTTTACTCCTTGAGTTTTACTAAAATATTCCATGCAGTCACCTTCTAGTCTGCATAGAGTTAATACCTTGCATTTCCATCGGATCATCTCTGTTGCTTAATAAAAGTATTGTTGGATACAAGTGATTTCTTTGAACGCTGAAATTTCAAGTTTTTCTTTTTTTAAAACTTTGTCATAATGTTCATAACTGACATTTTTTTTTCTTTCCACCTTCTAATTCTGATTTGTACAAAGAGCATATCTTTGCAACATTAAGGTTAGGGTGTAGATATTGTTATATCATCGTTGAAAAATACCATTTGATGTGAGGAAACTGGACATACACGGGTTACCATGCTTTCTCTCTCTACATCATTCAAGACTGCCAAACATTATCTTTTATGGTTTTTACACGAACATTATCCTTTTGTTGAGAACAATCCTGAAACCATTTCAGTAATGTCCATTGTGTTTAAAAATAAAATTATGATATGCGGGCTGTGCACTATCGTTGATTGTATTCTCATGTGATAGTCTGAGGATTTATTTGGCTCAAAAAGATGTACTTTGCCATCCACAGCCTCTGATACAAAGATAAGAAAATGTTTTCTCTGGAACGTAACTACTTTGCATCTTGAGCCAATTGTCACCTACATGGAAAATTTTACTGCTCTCAATTAACTAATGTGCCCTCTAATCTAAGATTAACGTTGCTTGTTGGCTTGCCCTTGGCCTCAGATTTCCCACCACATCTAGATCTTCAAGTTGTGTGACATCAACAGCATAATGTTCTGGTGTTGGCTCTACATAACAATCCCGACTAAGTGATCTCGATGTTAATGCTGACTCAGGAAGAATTTGACGAATTCACAAATTCACGAAAAGCAATGGATTATGCTAATGAAGGTTCTGAATTAGGAACGCTGCAAATGTTACTGACGTGAGTGCAGAATCAAGAATGATTTTTGATGGTGCTGACTTGAGAGTGTTTGAATGTTGACTTTATCATCAGATGGTTTTGAAAGGAATTGCAAATTGTAACAAAATATCACCCTCTGGCAACAGAGTCGTGTTGTTCAAAATTTAATTTGAATCCACACAGTCAAGACTTTAAATCATTGATCCCAGAAATTTTATTAAGCAAGATGCTTATGTATAATACATATTGCAGTTTGCATTGCACAGATCAAGAGGCTGTCTTATGTTTTGCAAACTTGCAAACTTTTTTTGACACTGATAAGCTCATCCTCATCTGTTATCTTTTTATTTAATACTTGAATCTGTAAATTTTACTTGTTTTTAAATGTATAGTTTTCAGCCGCATCTCTCATTTGATACAATTTTGTCTGTAGGTTAATGTGGCAAAAATTGAAACTATTTTGTTTCCAAAAAATTGCTATCTCTTGAGTCCAATTCTAAATATAGCCAGACAAATGATTTTGTGCATTTCAATGATTAAATCATAATTATGAGTTTTACAATTTTCGTTTTATTTTTGTGTGGACTACTTCGCCTCTTTCATGAAAAAAATAAAGAAAACTCTATACGCGAGGCGCTTGGTAGGCACAGGAGCAAACCAATAGAAACGCATTGTGCAATCCATCAAATGGGATCCCATTAGCTATTACCATTTGCCTTGTCAATTTCAGAAAAAAGCATTAGTTTGGCATGTTCACCTTATGGTGACATTAAACATCACAAAATTGAATATAATTTACATTTATTTTTAATTTGGCTTTAATCGTTAGATGTATTGAAAAACAAAAAAAGGACAAATCTCAGCTTTCTATCAAAAATCATGTTTACATACTCATCTGTTGATTTCTTGCAGCTTTGAGAAGTTTCATGTTGCCTGCGACGTTTCCTGATAATATTAAATACATGGGAGTGAATAGTTCATTAAATTCCTCCTATAGATTCTTTTAAAAAATGACATACTTTGTAACAGCTTAAAGCAAATAAATACATTTACTTCAGAGACTGATTTAATTTTGTGCTGGATAGAAAAAAGCCACATTATTTATGTGTGTTGTACAATCATAAAGTATTAAACTTACGTTACAATTTTCATAAGATCTTTTTTGTCATGTGAATCAAAATAAAAAATTATTCAATGCCAATTATTCACACTGTTATTATTTACAAAATTACTATTTAAAATTCTCATGATATTTTAATTTATATTGGATGGATATTTACCTGCAACAAAGTACACCTAAGGCAATGGCAGCAACAATGGCAACAGATGCTATCACTCCACCTATGATGGAAGCCATAGAATCTGCTACACCACTCGAACCCTCACTTATTTCTGAAGCTGAAAGAAAGAAGGCCCTTATGGTTTTGCTGTTTTGTCAGATAACATATTATGCTTTCTACAAAGAAATTTAAACTAGGACATAAGCTACCTCGGACTCTAAATGCTTTCGAGAGTGAAGAGACTTTTTGTGAAAATAACTTATCTAGAGGTAGAGATATGTCATCGATAAAAACGGAGTAGAGAGGAATAAATTCAGCTTAATTATTCAATGTTAGAGTATAGTAGTGTTCGTCGGCATCACTTTGGCACGCTACTAGTTCATCAAGTCAACATTACCAGAAGGCTGACAGTGATTCTTCCTAAGATGAATGGAATGTTGTTTTTTTTTTTCTTTCTATAACATCCAGCATGTAACATCTGATATAAGAAATGGATAAACGAAGAAATACTTGATTTGATCGAAGAAAGCCACAAACCAAGAAATGTAGAAGTCAGATACAAAGACCTAGGCAAAAAAAATCTAGACAAAATGCAATAAAGCCAAAGAAGAATGGATTGATCAATAATGTCAGGAAATAGAGCAAAAGCTCAATACAGATAGTAAATTCATGCATGCTAAACTTGAGGACATCTGTGGTTAGAAAACCAATTAAAGCACTAGCCCTTGTTGCATCAAATCAAAAGATGGAACAATGGCAAAGGAAAAGAAGGAAACACTAAACAGATGGTCAGATGGTCAGAGTATGCTGAAGATCATTTAAAACATGATAGATGCAAACCTGAAATAAAGAAAAACATAAAAAGTCCAGCTATCCTTAAAGAAAAGGTAGATGTAGAAATAAAGAAAATAAAAAATGCAATAGCCACAGGACAAGATAACACATCAATAGAAAAAAATTACAGCATTGGAGAATCAAGGAATAATCTGACGACAAAACTTTTTAATGCAATATATAATAGTGGTACAATTCTAGAGGATCTGTGTAAATCTGTTTTATAATACTGTTTAAAACACTAGGAGCAACAGAATGTGAACTTTATAGAACAACCAACTTTATGAGCCATTTTGTAAAAATCCTGTCACTTGTTTTGATGTATTGAATAAGGCATGAGTCTTAGACCAAAAAAAAGTGGGCTTTACGTCGGATAAAGGGACTAGAGACGAAATATTCACTTTATCAATGTGTATGGAAAGGTGTATAGAAATGCAAAAACATCTCCATGTCTGCCTTATTCATTATTCTAAAGCCTTTAACAAAGAAAAACATGTAGAGCTGTTTCGTGCGCTGGAAAAAAAAAACCCAGACATTGATAGGAAAAATCTGAGAGTAATTAGAAATTTATATTTGCATCAAACTGAATCTGTACGAATTGAAGGAGAACATAATGATTGCAAATCCATCAAAAGAGGTGTGAGGCAGGGATGTGTAAAATTCCCTGATCTTTTTGAACTACATAATGAAGCAATCTTAAGGAATCTTGATGGCATTTCAGGCTGAAAAATAAATTGAGAGAATCTTAATAATCTCAGGTATGCAGATGAAATTTTTAAAAACTGTAGTTTTAGAGAGCATAAGAATGGGTCTGTCTTTGAATATAAAAAATAAAAACAGAATGTATGGTCATCTAAAAAAATACTCTAACCCCAAATGGAATCTGGTTAACAAAGGCGAAAAAATCAAACAATTCAAATATCTAGGTTATGTGATGACAACAAATGGTAGGTGCACAAGTGAAATAAGTAAAAGAATGGCCATGGGCAAAGATATATTCCAATAAATTGAAATCAACACTGGCAAAAAAACATAAGTATGAAAATTAAAACATGGATAATGAAAAAAAAAATGTATAGTCAGTACTTTTGTATAGTAGTGAGTGTGGGACAATCAAAAAAGAAAGAGAGACAAAACAAGAAACAGTAGAGATATGGTTTATCAGAAGAATGATGAAAATAACATGGACAGAAAAAAGAAAGTCCGATGAATTAGCCCTTATAGAGGCTAATCTTGAGCGATCACTAATTAAACCATAAGACAGAGGCAACTACAACTTTTAGGTCATATTTGCCGACATATGAATTTAGAACACTCGGTAATCACTGGAAAGATTGAAGGCAAATGAAGTAGAGGTCGGCAGAGAATAACTTTTTATTGAAATTCTTAACTCATGGGCAATAGGTAAGGGTAGCAACAACTTTGTGAGGTTAATTGAGAATAGGTTTGAGTTGGACAAACATGAAGGCCCATGCCTGTTCAAGACAAGGCACCTAAGAAGAAGAAGAAGAATGTCCAGTAGGTTAATAGTCAGCCTTCAGACCAATGCCACAGTTAAGAGCATCATGTCCAACACGCTAGTTATGATCCTTCACTTCAATATTATTATCAACACCAAGTCCAGCAAGCTAGAAATTATCCTTCTTTAATTTTCAGGTCATCTTCACCACAATGACAACTGACAACGTAGCTATACGTTATGTGGTTTATTCTTCCAGTACCTTTATCGTGATTGTTTACATAGTATTGATTATTTAGTTCTCTTACGTTTTGGTAGTGAGAGGATCCTTAAAGAATACTAATTCAATGTATGGAATAAACACTAAAATAATACTAATTCATTTATGAAATACAGCTGACTGAAAGTGGTCCTTCTAAAACAGCACAGCACTTGTTCTAACAACATAATGTGTAGCAATTAAGTACTACTGATTCAAATATTAAATAATATCAATGATCATTCAGTTGACATGAAGTAAAAAGTATTCACAGCACCATAGTTGTATTACAACTAAGAATTTCAAACATTTAGGAATCATCTTTAAATAACACCGTGCATCCATCCAAATTACAAAAGCAAACTAGAGCTGCTAATGTGAATTCCTTCTGATTAAAATTAAAGGATGAATAATGTGAAAGGAACAACTACTAACTAACAAATTGGAATTTCTTGAATATTCAACAGCAATACATGAAAAATATCAGTGTTGTATTTTTAAAAAATCCCAAGTTAATAAGTCTTCTTTCACATTATTCATTCCATAGCTTTTAATCATCAAGTATTAATATATTTAAACACGTTAAAATCAGTGAAGAAGTTAAAATGAAAAACTGGATTATGTAGCCTAACAAAGGCTGCTTCCTTGTGTTACTATGACTACATCATAAATGCAGATACCAGGGCCATGGGTTCAAACCCCGCCACCAGCGCCCTAACTAGGTGGAGCACCTGAAAGCCTGAGATCCCCTTGTTGTGTACTGGCTATATACAAAAATTCAAACCCAGCAGGGTGGCTAGAGTTCAACATAATAATTAAAATACATCATTGTACATGGCATTAATAGTTAAGGGACTCTGTATTCTATTAAATTATCATGTTAGGGGATGTTGGATAATTTGAACTTAAGTTATGTTTTACCTGTAAGGCATTTAGGACCCTGGTAACCTTTTTCACAGCCATAAGCACATGTTCCATCTCTGTGATTGCACAGCTTGTCTTGCCCGGCACAATGTTCACTACAGGTTCCATTACAATCTTCACCGTACCTGTCTCTTGGGCAAGCTGTCAGTTGTATAGTTATGATGCATTATTTTGGTCATGCTTTCCCTCATGAACAAGAAACAAATCCATGAAACTCACCCAATTAAATACAAGGCTGGCAACAGTAATGAAAGCCTTAAATATACTTCGAGATACGAACATCCTACTTGGATAGGTGAACAGATAGATAGATAGATAGATAGATAGATAGATAGATAGATAGATAGATAGATAGATAGATAGATAGATAGATAGATAGACAGATAGATAGATAGATAGATAGACAGACAGACAGACAGACAGACAGACAGACACATTCATTCTTCTCTTCCCAGTAATGGCAATGTTGTTTCAATCCTTTTTGGGCTCCTTAAACGTGTAGAAGGACAGAAACAACGTTCCCAGTGCTAGGAAGAGATGAATGACTTGGTCGACGACTGTCCTACCAGATGAGCAACCGCTCCTCCCACTTATATTTATATTAGTTCTAAATCAAAGCTAGAGAACTTTTGTTCTATTTTCATAAAATATGCAAATTTAGATAGATAGATTGACAAAGATGAATGGATGGATGGATGAAAATTGATATTTAGGTTATTATATCGATTTAATATGGACTGATAGATTGATTGATAGGTGGACAGACATATACATATCTAGCAAAATATTGCATAATGGTGTAGTCTCAGTATTTATAATTGAACAGTTTTCATGATAAAAAAAAATGGAAATGATGATCAATAAACCTGTTTTCGTTTTCAAAATAGATCAGTTAATATCTTTTCAATATTGGTATTCTCATTAAATAGTTTTAGTTCTTGAAATGCCATTCTATTGTTATTAAATTTTAATAGAATGATTTACAATTCAGATGAGCAAAGAAAAAAATGCATCTCTCAAGATTTCAAATCTGAGTAAACAATATTAAACCAACAACTCAGTTTTTTAAAATACATTACTTTATAACCTTATCAGTTAATGCTAAATTGTTTTTGCCTGATACTTCTGATACCTATCAAATAAAAATGCTGATAAAAAATAATAATTTTTAAAAAAGTTGCAACATGTTATATATGCAATGCAAACTGTCATAGATTTCAGGATTTTTGGTACAGTCTCATTTTAAAATCTTGGAATTTTTGTTGTTGTTTTTTTTTTAAATCTAACCAGCATGTATCATTAAATACCATACTTTATTATGTGGTGGTTTAGCTATTTGTTTTTTAATGATGCTGGTAATGAATTAAACGAATAATAATATCCTACTGTAGGCATATTTACCTTCATTGCACCAATATCCAAGATATCCTGGATCACAGCCTAACTGACATGTTCCATTTATGTGGTGACAGGTGTTATCATTCCCTCCACAGTTTACATTGCACTTCTGTGAACAATCAACACCATACTCTCCATCTGCACATTCTGGTACAGAAACAAGTATTACAATGTTACCAAAAGAAAATTCAGGAACATGGTAAAATGTATAACCATCTATGTTCAAATAGTAATGAGGGGGATTCAAACAGCTACGATTTGCATATTACTTTTATTACAAAAATGTCATCACCTTGTGAAGCTTGCTTATCAAGTGCATACAAGATACAATAGGGATCAAACTCAATGGTTTCCACACTTTCTTTATGAATATTAATGTCAAAATACATTTTTATATTCACAATCACTATTGCTATTACTACTACTATTACTTCTACAATTACTACTACTACTACTACTACTACTACTACTACTACTACT
>BLXT01000600.1:176701-187005 GCA_019648995.1 Plakobranchus ocellatus | reverse complement strand
AGAGAGAGAGAGAGAGAGGAAGAGAGATCTTTCTTATCCTATGTCTGCGACAATCTGGATGATATTATGCTATGTGGTAGGCCCTATCCATTGAATATTCCTGTCCACGGAACTTATCTTGATGCATCAGCTTGCTGCTGGGTGAAAGATTGAAAGTTTTTGGACAGTAATTTAATCCGAATGAAAGATTATTTATTGTTGCTCTGCTAAGTATGGACCTAAATAAGGTTTAAACACAGTTACACCCTAGATTTCGTCACCATTTTTGTTCGTACTGATAACATTTTTCATGGCGATTAAGTGTATACATTGAAATGAGACTTTTTCGCCTACTTTCCATGTAATTTTGATAGGACTGAGCTTAAAGGTGTTTATCAATAAAAAAGATGGAAGGGTAGAGAAGCATTTGATTTACATCTGAATACTATATAGATGGTTCCTCATTGCACAGTTCACGTGTGTGTTTTTGAATCATATGTAAGCATATCGTACTTCATAAAATATAATAATTTTAATACTCAAAAAATTTCGAGGACTTACATTTGGGATAACAAACAAACTAAATATCAAGCACAAATATGTTTGCATGCACATTTCATGAGTTATAGTAGTCTTATTTGTATGTTCATATAAATGCAAATCCATATAACTGTTGGTTAAAAACTAACATTTTGCTTTGGAATTATACATTTAAAAAAATAATTTATGACACAAGATCTTCCAAATAAAGGCCATCTTCATAAACAAATTTGATACACAAAGATTGAAACTATTGCATTAAAGTTAATGTATATTATTTTCATTTTTTAAAAAGAAAGATATATACGTGAAAAAAAGCAAGTGGAATTGGTCCGACACAATAATTTTGTAACAAGAAATATATCTTTCCTAGTAGTCCTTGAAAAGGTATATTTTATTAGATATTTTGAGAGAGAGAGAGAGAGAGAGAGAAAGAGAGACAGAGAGAGAGAGAGAGAGAGAGAGAGCATGTTTGAAAAGGAATAGGGTGTATTCTTTTTCTCACACTTCACTTTTGCTTGGGAAACTGTCCAAATACATATTATGTCTTTAAGCCAATCGTAATGATCGTGATATAGATAACACATATTCTTTTACAATAATTTTGGCTAACATTTCAATACCGCCTTTAACACAAAAAAAAATTGCATCATTTACTATAAATTTTCTCAAGACACAGGATATGACAATACAATGAAAACTGTAACCAACTTTGATGTACACAATTTTTAATAAATCATAATATGGATTGACAAATGCCTTTTTTTATCTTTTATATCATTACAGTAGTTATCTGGAACATCTGGTTTAAGCTTAATGCAAGTTTTAAAAACTACTTTTGCATCGCATGGTTTTCCATTACAAAGATAAATGACTTGATTATACAAATCTGTAATGCTAGAGTGGACATATATAAACAATAGCTCTTCTTCACTTGCAAAAGAAAAAAAAATATACATATATGTCCTTGAGATTTATTTTATTCATACATTTTAATGCATATTTTTCAAATCATCATCATCATCAAGTGCCCTGCTTGTAAGCGTTGGCGATCATGTCCCTCTACAAATCCCTATCTTTGACGGCGGCCAGTATATCTGACACTTCAAATACACTAGCATAAAAGTAAACCATTCAAAACTCATAGATTATATATTCAAATGCGAATGGAATAAAACATTTTTCCAAAACTTCAATTAAAAAGAAATTTGCAGTGAAAACGGCACTTCGGCTCTGCAGAGATAATACACGTAATGTATGTGTATAAATCCTATATACAAACAAACATGTATTTCATTCGTATCGTTTATATAATTTTTAAAGCGTGAAATCATGATATGAACAATATAAATTGAAAGATATATTATGCCATATTACCGCTTTACTTGTGTGAAAAATTGGATAAATTCAACTGAAGTTTCCTTTGCTGGCGACTTAATTTACAAAAAAAAAAGAGAGTTTTGAATTTTTCAAGATGCATATTATTGTTTCTCAAAAGTTCTTCTTCTTCCTCTTGAACAAAGTAAGAACAAATAAACCCATGCCTTTAAGTCTAATGAATCATTAAACATTGCGATCAAATTACCGGATTGAAATACACTTATGAAAAGGCCTTTTTTATCGATACAAGTTTTGGTCGCGATACATGAGTTTATGTGAACAATTATATTTCATAACCCTTTGTAAAAGTTAATTGTATAACAGATGTTCCAGTCGTTCATTTTACATTATTCAATAGAATTTTCTTTTTAAACCGGGCATAATGAACAAAAAGGACAATATTCTCAGGGTAATGAGTGCTTTTGCTTTTGCTTCTCATATTTCATTTGAACTTGTGTAGAGTTTGAGCCCTTTTTTTTTCAAAAATAGAAAATAACGCAAGAATATGAGCTAAAAAATAAAAGAGAACTTTATGAGATATGGTGTTGTGAATTACTGTAAAAGAATATCAGTGTTAATAATTTTTAAAATATATACGTTGGACCCTTCTTTATATATATATATAAAAAAAAACAAAAAACATCACAAGATTTGAAGCTGATAATTCAAAATAAGCTATATGAGATAACAAGTTGTGATGTAATGTAAAAGAAAATCGGTGCTTTTATAAATGCGTAAAAAAAAACAATTCTTGGGTCGTTTGCTTAAGTCAGAACTCATAGGAGGACTAGTGAAGAAGGCCTTCTTGTTGGGCCCTCTAGCGGACATCCTGGACATTCCCATAGACATTGCTCATCTCGTGCTGGAGCTTGAGCACACGATACAAACATATGTATTGGTCCTGTGAAAAAAAAAATATTATTCCTGGTGCAATCAAAAACATGTTATAATTTATATAATAAATTAAAAGTGCTTTATTAGTATCATTTTTATCATGATTATTATCATTGCCCAGTATTAGCCAAGAGAGGTCTTACTTTATGATTTGTTTTGATCTTTCATTTTTAATGGCACTGTATTATAAGGCAGAAGCTATATCCTAGCAGTTGAAACTACGCTTTAAGTTTTTTTATTGCGCAGTATATAAAGAGGCGTGATTAAAGAGAGTCATACCTGATCTAGTTAAAAAAATATGTTTTCTCTTTATGTGCCTTTTGTTCAGTATTATCACACACAAGCAATGCCTCATCGAGTTAAAATAATGCTTTGAAACATTTAACGAATCTGCAAAATGTAACAAAAATAATAATTTTGGGTATGTTCCTCTTTTCGATGAATTATTTTACATTAATTCTGTAAATCTGAGATGCGTCTAAGTATATTTGTTATTTTCCAGCTTAATACTTTCTTTCTGATCGCACACTTGTTTTTCTCTTCAACATCCGATTTCCTCCCTTTGTTTAATCTACGTACCAGCGTTGGAATGACCTGTGGCCTAATGGCTTTTACAGCTCCAACTACTAGAGGAACAGCCAGACATTGGTCAACCTTTAGTCTGTCCAGCAGAATGGATTGGATGCACACAAGCCCGCAGTGGTCAGCACCGTTACTTCATATTTGACACCATGAAACAAAAAAATATACTTTAGCTCGAGAAAAACAGATTGCCTGAGGGCAATAAATCTGACGACAAAATAAATCTCATAACCTCTTTACATTATTGCATCATGACATGGTTCAAAGTGTTCATATAAGATGAACATATCTTCACATTGGATATCCAAAGCTTAAGTAGCCCAGAGAATTTTTAGTTTTTCAAATACAAACCCTTGATTCACTGATATCTCTCTCAAGCTTTCATTTCCGATGCATACCTCTAGTAATAGAGATGACAAATATAACTGCTGCCTCAATAAAGCTTTAAATTTACCGATTAAGAGGTTTTTGAAAATAAAAAGGGAAGAAAAGCACACAGTAATAATAAGGTTTGAACTCTCACTTCATGGGGAAAACAGCCTAGAATGTTTAGGACAGACATTGAACGAAATACGGTTCATCAACTACTTGAGTTTTAATCTGCTTTTGCTGAAGCTTCACAGCCAAAGCATTGGTGGAAAGCGTTGCACAGAAAAAATAATAAAATTCTTATTTTTTTTAATATTGTCCACCTGTGTAATGAAGTGACGGAATCTGCAGTGTTCATGAAGAGAGTAAAGCTGATTATCGCTTGCAGAACACAGCCTGAAAACAATTGATCTTAACTGACAATGAGATGCTTGTGACAATTTGGTCCGTTTTTTTTTCCCCAAAGTGTTAGGTTATGGTTTGCGAACCTAGTTTTGCACACATGGGCCGAGACAGGCCTGTTTTGATTTGGCAATTTACAAATTATTTGTTTTTGAGTGTGCTGCTGTATGGTTTTGTCCAGTCTAGATTTAGATTGTTAGCAGTAATATGTATTCTAGGCCGATACTATTGTTACGGATTTTGATAACTAAATAGTTTTAGCATGAGGCCTTAGTCCAAACTTTACTCTTACTCATCTAAATTACTAAATAGGCTGTCAGAGTGGAAGCAAATTCTGCTTCATTTTTTTTTGTAAGTATTTTATCGCAAATACTTTTTTTCTTAATACCTGAATATATTTGTTAAAACATTTTATCTTTTTTTTTTTTTAGAAAATTTTAGCTGGTTTATATAAATGGCTGTCTTTGATTTTTCTCGTTCTTTTTTTTCTCCATGTATCAATCGCGTATGAAGCATTATATAATCGTTAATTGTATTTTGTTGTTTTCTTGAAGTACATTATTTATCATGCATATGATAGTCAGCAACATTTAGAGAAACTCACCGACACATATAAACAGTCTTGTAGCTTTCTCTTGGTCTGCACGCCTGTATCTTCTGCACAAGCTCTAAGACAGACTCAGGATCCAATGTGATGGTTTTACACAGTAGGCATGTCAAGTTGTGTTGCTCAGACTGAGCAAATTACAATTTGAATATGATAGAATAAGCTAAGAAAAAGTTTGATTGCATTGATAACATTTGTAGAAGCTAGAAAATGTTCAAGTACCAGGAAAACAGAGAAAAAGATTACTGAAAAAAAAGACAAGTTAAGTAAGCTTATTATGTATCTGAGTAAGAGAAAGCAAAGAGAATGTGAAGAACATCACGCAGCATCAGCAATGCGGACGGTGTTTTTTTTTAAGTTATTTAATTAAATTTGTGAGAATTTAAAATATGCACTTCACTCAAATTAAAATCAAAAATATTATGATATATAGCATCAATACTCATCTACCAAGATCCACCCAAAAAAATAATCTTTTCACCTTCAAACAGAGAGAGAGAGAGAGAGAGAGAGAGAGAGAGAGAGATAAAGAGAGAGAGAGCAAGAGAGAGAGAAAGAGAGAGTGAGAGATAAAGAGAGAGAGAAAGAGAGAGAGAGAGAGAAAGAGAGAGAGAGTTAGTTAAGAAATAGATTTATTGCGTAAAAAAAACATCTATAGGAGCAAAGAAAATAATCAATTATAAGATAAAAAGAAGAAAAATATTACTGAAAAAAAAGACAAGTTAAGTTGTGATGAAAGATCAACTACTTGAATGATGGAGAGGGAAAAAAAGCAAAAAAAGAGAAAGGAAAAAACGCACAAAGTCAGAGAGAGAGTGTGTTTGTGTTTGTCTGTGAGGGAGAGAGAGAAAGAGAAAGAAAAAGAGAGAGAGAGAAAAAGAGAGAGTGAGAGAGAGAGAAAGAGAAAGAAAAAAGAGAGAGAGAGAGAGAGAGAGAGAGAGAGAGAGAGAGAGAGAGAGAGAGAGAGAGAGAGAATGAGCAAAGCAATAGTTTGATTGCGTAAAAAAACATTTATAAGAGCAAAGAACATAATCAAGTACAAGGTAAAAAAAAAAAAAAGAAAAATATTGCTGAAAAAAAACTTCAGTTAAGTTGTGGTGAAAGATCAACTACTTGAATGATAGAGAGCGAAAAAAATTGAGCGATAAAAAGAGAAAGGCGGAAACGCGCAATTTGAGAGAGAGAGAAAGAAAGTGAGAGAGAGAGAGAGAGAGAAAGAGGGAGAGAGAGTTCTTAAGAGAGAGGGAGAGAAAGATAGAAAAAGGAAAGAGATTAAAATAGAGAGAGAGAGAGAGAGAGAGAAAGAGAGAGCGTAAGAGAGAAGAAGAAAGGAGAAAAAGGGGTAAAAAATATCTTAAGCAAGTACATAGCTTGTTTTTTTATGTAAAGCCATTTATAACAAGATGATCTCAGGCTTTCGGGGCTTCCGCCAGGCCAGGGCGCCAGTGGTGGGACTCGAAGTTTAATACACAGAGTGTAAGTTTTATACAAAAGAAAGCCAGAGATAAACAAAGCGTACAAAAACTAAGTTAGAGTATGAAAAATATGAAATGAGAGGATAGAACAGACGAGAAAATAACATCGCCAGTGATTCAGAAATCGAAAACAAGGAGATAGCAAGAGAGAAAGAAAGAGATAAAGAGGGAGAGGGAGGAAATCGGAGAAAGAGAGAAGAGTGAGAGAGAGAGAGCGTGAGAGAGAGGGAGAGACAGACAGACAGAGAGACAGAGAGACAGACATTCAAACAGACAGACAGATGTAGAATCGAAGTGAATGCACAAAGTGAGCACAGTTCCATAAGCCACCTTAATTGAATTTACCGATGTTGACGGGCCCTGCATTCCCTTCTCCTGAACAATCAGGGACAGTTGCTTTACGGCACAGCTCTCAGATAGTGTCTTCGATCTTATTTCAAAGCGTCCACTCATGAGAGAATATGCATCATTGTCCGGAAGGAAATGGCCAATGGTCTGGTGAGAACGAAATATAAAGCCGCCAAAAATAATGCTTGATTGCATGTTTAATTTGTATCAACTTGTAAAGGATGGTTTCGCTCATCACTACCCGTGTATAAGGACAGACAGTCAGTATATGTAAAGAAAGAAAAATAGCTTGTTAAAAATAAGTCTAACATATCTCTGGTTTTGTATAGCCTGTCCACAACAAGATGAGTAGATTAATATGTGTTGATGAGAAAGCTTTTATTGCTAAAATGAAAGGTTTGTAAGATTAAAAAAGGGCACTCTATTTACTGTACCTCATCAGTTTTTCCGCAGTCTACATCAAAGGCTACGACCAGACCCACGTTAAACTGTGTGACCAATCTCCAGAAGTCAGTTACTGTGGTGGGTAAAGGAAGCTGCGTAAGGATGTCCTGGGAGTTCTGTTTCAGGCTCTGGATAGAGAGAACAAGTAAAAAAAAAATTCTTCAATGAAAAAGGGAAGCAAGAATTAGAGCAAGAGTTTATTTCCCGGTGTAAGTTAAAGAAAGCGTTAAAAACAAATTTCTTTGTTCTCTTTATTTACCCGCGTTTACAAATTGACGATATTGAGGTCGAAAAGAAATAAAATTCAAACAAAATAGGCAATTAACTTGTGGACGCTATCTTTCTTTCTTTAATTTTTTTTTTAGTCATAAACACGCATCATCACATACTGTGATGTGTGAATTGAGCTCATATCTCAAACTCCATGAATTGGCTGCTTTGATCTCAGAATCATGATTCATCTGACGGACAGAGGAAAATTGATATTGATTTAGGATCATTTTCAAAAACATCATCAACGTGGCGATATCTTTCTGATTA
This sequence comes from Plakobranchus ocellatus, assembly GCA_019648995.1. NCBI lineage: Eukaryota > Metazoa > Mollusca > Gastropoda > Plakobranchidae > Plakobranchus > Plakobranchus ocellatus. Next base: position 179,445 of record BLXT01000600.1, on the reverse strand, counting down.
AAATGATTGACACGGTTTATTTTTTCTTGTTCTCATTCTAAACACAATAACACCTTCCTCATCTTTTAAAAAAACCTAGAGTGGTATTTCAAAGCATGCTGTAGCAAGCGAATGTGAGGCTGTTCCGTGTACAATGTATGTAAAGAGAGTCAAGCCAAGCCAAATAAATGTGTTAAACTATGTAATTAGATCAGAATGTAAAGAGACATCCCTGATCGTTTCAAAATGCTTAAGAAAAGACAATATCTTACGGGAACAAATACAGCATTAATGTAAGTGTCCTCGCTTGCAGATTCAGCTCTGAGTTCTGGTCTGAAAACCGTATCTGAAAAGAGAGTAAAATCGAGAAGACTAAGGTGTGTGAGAATCTACTTTATTATAAGTTAGCGCAATTACTGTAGCTACATTTAGCGCAGCATTATTGTTTTACCTAGCCTTTTTTATCTTAGCAAAATAAATTGGCCAATTTAACAAATAACTTGGCGTTAACGACAAAATCTATTCTCATCGCCAATATAAAAGTATAGAGGGTAAAATTGATGATGCTATTTGTTAAATTGCAAATCAATGCCAATGGTATTTTATTTCAAAAGATGTGTTTAAAAATCCGACCTGAAATTGAGTCAGTGTAAAAAAAAATTGTCGTCTGATAATCTTTAAAAAAAGGTTAAACGATAAGTATAAAAAAATGAATATGTAAATCTACACAGACTAATGGATCCGGCAACGAGTACGAGCTACGCCACATGTCTTCTCTGGACCAATCAGGTCTGTACTGGATGCGAGCAAGAAACAAAATTGACTGATGGTGTTGTGTACCAAAACTTCATCTTCCTTTTGTCAGGTTTAAGACAAAACAAGCTTTGATTAATATTGATTTCTACGTCTTTTCTCAGTCTTTAAGATAACGAGGGTTTGACAAGGCTGATCCACTTTCTTATCCCAGTCATATGAATGATGGAGACTTCATCTTTGTTGAACATTGTCTCTTTCTCTTCCTAGACCTCAGGATAAAGAAAAGTTCATATGTGTTGAATAATTCCTCTTTTTTCCAAGGCTCCAGGATATAAAAGGTCTGATCTGTGATGAGCAATTCCTCTTTTTTTTTCCATAGGCGTCTAGATATTGAAGATTTAACATGTGCTGAACGATTCCTTAATCTTTTTTCAAAGATGTTCAGGAACTCTCCGGTCTTTTTGTAGGCTCCATGATAAGGAAGAATTGATCAATGATGGGTATTTCTCATCTCTTCTCAAGTTTTAGCACAAAGAAGATGTATTTTCCCTTCTTTTCCAAACATTCTGGACAAGGAAGGTTTGATCTATATTGAGCAATTACTCATTCTTTTCCCAGATTCTCAGAATAAGAAAAGTTTGATTAGCAACTGGAGAAAATTTAGATGCTACAATTTTGCTTTCAATCAAAAACAATCAAACATATAATAAGGGAAAGAACAGAACAGTAGCGCTGAGTGAATGAGTCTGAAGCAACTGAGGATATGCAAAATGGCAATGAGTGATTGATTTATACTGCTCTTTGGGGTTAGTTTTTCAAAGACATGAAAGATTTGTTTGGTGATACAGTTAACATTATATTCTGAACAAGCCTTTACGAAATTGCAGGAAACCAACACTAACTGATTTGGGATGTTTAGAAAATTCAATCTCCTTTTTCTACGCTTTTAACAGGTATGATTTTGAATGCAAGTGGCATACTCTTTGCATAACATATTATCACTCCTAAAGGAAGACAAAAAAGCAATACAACACAAAACAAAAAAAAAAAAACATTCACACACACACACTTACATGCACACACGCACAATAGACAAAAATTACCTTGTGACTAGGCTAAATTGTAAAAGAAAAACAACAAAAAATATAAACAATACCAATCCAATGTCGCAGTTTCGAGTCCCGCCATCGGCGCCCCGGCCTGACGGAGGGACTTAAAGCCTGAGATCACCTTGTTGCGGACTGGCTATATATAACAACCCTAAGCCTAAACAATCAAATACGTGTACTGCACACACACACAAACACACACACACACACACACACCAAGGATATTATGAATGTAAAGAGAGTGGGTTTTTTTTTCCTCTTTCTTTTTTTTTTAACCCATAAAGTCTGTTTGCTGCGCAATTTTAGCTATACGATATGTATTATTTCATCGACTTACTTGGCAAGATGTTTTTCAGGCGATTTTTGGTTTTGTCTGACATGGCTTTATCAGGCTTATCTCTGCCATCTTTTAGCATAATGGTGTCTTCTTCACATACCATGACGAGGTCCTGACAGACAGACAAAATGAAACATACTATCAAATCGTGTGATTGGAAAATATGCAAAGTGCGCCCACAGGAAAAACCCACAGGCTTTGTGAAATATTTACCCTATCACGACATTGGATTGTGACGCAAGTGCAATAAACGCCAAAATGGGGCTTGAATGTAAACAATGGCCAGTTCCTCTCATATAAAATAACTGACTTGTCAGTGTATTTTGGCGTTAGATTTAGACCCTAAAAAAGGATTTCCGAAGTCTATATCAAAATGCGAAAGAAAAGAAGTGCCAGAGGCACATGCAACAGTATAGCCGTTATAGTAGCGAACCCTGTATGAGTGGCGTAATCTTCACACAGACCTTAGCGTCGACAAGATTGCAAATGATTAAGTTAAGGGATTTACTTGTAAATCATACCTCTAGGAGTTTCACTCTGTTTATTTTTTTTTCTTTGTGGGG
>BLXT01000600.1:161713-174283 GCA_019648995.1 Plakobranchus ocellatus | reverse complement strand
TCTATCTATCTATCTATCTATCTATCTATCTATCTATCTATCTATCTATCTATCTATCTATCTATCTACTATCTGTCTATCTATCAATCTGTCTATTTTCTTTCTATCTTCTCTACCTTTTCACTTGTCTCTCTTTTAATATACTCCTTTTTTTCCTTGTCTTTATTCCTTACACTTGTCGCATGATCAACATAAATATATTTAGTTTTCAACATTGTCAAACTTACAGATTAGACCTTTCAGTTAGATCACTGAGTTGAAATGTTCAAACCGGCCTTATTTATGACTGAAAATAAGACTAAACAATATTTTGAAGCGTCTTTCGAAATTAATAATAAAATGTAAAAGCATGATATTCCTCGCCTCTTGCGATAAATATCTTGCTAAACAGGTTTTCCAAACAACAGTAAGTGGTTGTAAAATCTTACAATCGACTGTATCATGTGCATACGATCTTGTCGAAGTTTATACAGGGTAGACCTGAAGTCCATTTTGCCTGTGGCTTCCGCTTCCTTAAGTACATTGCACAGAGCAATGAAGGTGCCTGTCCTCCCCACTCCGGCACTGTGGGATAAGTCAAAAGTTTTGTTAAACGAAAAACGAAGAGAACACATTACTTTATGAAAAAAAAATGTGAGTGCAATTTTAGCAAAATCTCTCGATGTGACATTTATGAGCTTTTTGGTGCTTACAAATAAGTGGAAAATGTCTAGAAACAAAGAAATACTTGTAGGGAGAAACAAAACAGATCCACCAAAGCGGAGAAGAAAAATAGACTGGATATGATTTTTTAAGGTGTCCGGAACAGATCTTGACGATTATGCTACTCCACTCAAATCTGTTTTAGTTATAACTTAGAGGGCTGTTGTTTCCACCATCACTGACTTAATTAATGATTGCTCATGTAAAATGTTTACAGTACCGATTCATTGGACTTTTTCCCTCCATACCCTCATCAATCTTTTGATAAATTGCATCTCTGCTGCTTGCAATGTTTTCTCTGTTGCCTTATGAATTGTTTAACATCAACTTCCATATAATAGTACTGACCATACATAGGTTTTCATTACCTTTTTTTTTTGTTGAACATACTTGTGTTTGTCAGTAACCAAGTTTTGGAATCTATCTTTGTACATGGCTTTCTTTTTTTTATTTCAATCGTGCATCTGCTGTCTTATATAATCAGGTAACCAAGATATTGGAATTTTCTATCTTAATTGATTTTTTTCTCCTTTACTAACAAGATTATATTTAGCGCTGAGCTTTTCTTTGAGAAGCCCTCGCATTTCATTTTTTTTTACTGAAAAAAAAGCCCACCTTAAAAAAAATAGTGTACAAAAGTTTTCAAAATTGTTCATCAGATTCTGCTATTAAAACTCTGCATAGCTGAGACTATTGAGATTTTGTTAACATACTTCTCCTCCAGAAATATACTTTAGATTCCTTAAGATAAGCTCACAACATAGACTAGAAATATCAGAGACATTGCACATCCCTGCTTTCTTGCCTCTTCAGGTGGATTTGAAATCATTTCATTCCCTTCCACTCCTTGCACATGCAGTTTGATACCAGACTAGATTTCTAATTACTCTCAAATCTTTACCATCAATTTCAATTTTCGTAGCATATGAAAAAGCTCCTCATGATCTACTTTGTCACAATACCTTTCAATAATCAATTCAACAAAGACGGAGATCTTTTTGTGTTTTATGCATCTTTTCACGAGCATTGATCCGTTTATAATGCGTCTCTAATCCCTTTATCAGGCACAAAGGCAAACTATTTGATAGCAATTTCTAGTATTAGACTTTTGCGCTTGTTATGCATCAAAATACAAATACAAGTTGTTTAGTAAAATGGCCCATTAAACTAATAGTCCAATGAAGTTCACATTTTGTTGCCCCTGGTGTTTTCGGCAGTCTATTACAAACGGACTGAGATCTTCTGGGATTGTGCCACTATCGAATATTGCATTTAGTAGTTTTATTGTCAAATCCATTCCAACGTTTTCTAAAGCTTTAATTTATTGGTACATTGTCTGCTCCTGTGACTTTTGCATGCTTCAATATTCTGATCAATAAAAAACCAGCGTTAATCATGTCTTTTGGTATATTATATGATTCTGCAAGTTTTCTATTTTTCATTTTCTTTATAGCAGCCTAACGTCTTCTTTAAGGAAAGTTGACTCTGTAGACTTTTTCGTTTATCAGATTTTCGTCTCTCATGTCTTTCATATATCTTCATCTTATTATGAACATTCCTTTAGTGCCTGAGATCACCGCTTAATGGTGGACTGGCTATTACAATAATCAATCAATATTCTCTTTATTGCTTTCTCGCTGGCGATGTCACCATGGTAGCTTCAACCATTAACTTCTCTTCCATACAGACGATGTTGAAATGTTACAAACACAATAAATTTATCTGCTAATGAAGACACACCTCGAGAACCCCTCTTAGACCATCTTCTCCCTTCCTCTCTCTCGCTCTCTCTATCTCTCTCTTTCCCTCTCCCTATCCTCTTCTCTCTCTGTTGTTCTGTCTACTTTCTCTCTCTCAAACGCACAAAACATGCATGGCAGTTAATAAGGAATACAAAAAAAGACTGTATTCATAGTCCACGAAAAAAAAGAACTAAACTCAATTAAATTAACCCAGTCAATAAAATGCATTGAAAATTTTAAGGGTATTTTATTATTATTGTTTGTTGTTGTTTTTTTTTAATTAAAAAAAGCTATTTCATCAACGATTATAAAGTATCTTTTTCAGGCAGAGAAGAGTCTCAGTTCAGTTACTCTCAAAATGACAAAGATCGTATCTTAGATTCATAAAAAACACCGATTACCTGCAGTGTACTAGCACAGGTCCAGCGCCAGGTTTAGCCATGACCCTGTGATAAAAGTCAACAAGACTCCAAGGATTTTCAGGCACTGACTTATCTGGCCAGGCAATGAAGTGGAAATGGGTGACTTCACGAGTTTCTTTACCCTGTGTATTAAAGAAAATGTGACAACAGCTGAGATGTGATTCCCTTTGCTTTTTTTTCACAGATATGTTGACCCAAAACGCTGATGGTAGCTTATATGAACGAGAAACTTTGCCCAGTTTTATTTCTGTTGATCCTTTTAGTCAAATTATATATAAAAAAAACCCTCCATGGATATCTATGTAAACAAAATTGTTAAAATCAGATCAGTTATTGGTAAAAATTTTAAATACTATTGCAAGGCATATAATAAAGCTTATGAAACATTCATTCCTCATTGGGATTTTGTCTAATGAAACAGATATTTCTAACCCCCCCTCTCTGTCTCTCTCTCTCTTTCTCTCTCTCTCTCTCTTTATGAGTTCATGTGTTTCTGTTTTTTGGGGTTTTTTTTTTGTTTTTTTTTATTATCGCTCAACTGTATCCCTCCCTATCATTCATATATTAATTTTTGCCACAAAACGCTTGACTCAAAAACAATCTCATTTTGCTTCCGAAAAAAAAAATAACAGTGTCTCTAACTTTGTTAAAAAGTTTGAAATAGTTTGAGTAATGAAAACTTTATTACATCGATGTTTACAAACACAAAAATTAGAGGTGAACGATGCATGTCGAGAAAAATAAACTTTTCAATCTTAGTGAGGTAACTCGCGAAAATGTTTCCGACTTTTTAATTCACCAATTGAAAAATCGTATTGCAATGCCGGTCTAAAGATGTATTAATTCAAATGTTCAGAATAAAAAGAAATCTGTGGATCGCTTACTGTTAAAATTGTTTTCCGCTATGCGTAAAATTGTCCCATTAGATTTTTTTTTCTGCAGTGGAACAGCAAACACTCTGGTCGACTTTAATAAGTTTATTTCAGCCACATTTTTTCGCTTATTTATTCTTTTTTGGCACATCCCAAAAGTGTTTTCAGAGTAACAAATACAACTATAATTAAAAAGGTCAGGTCTTGAACAATCGAGAGTACCTTGATGCCTACTCACCAAGCACAAGCGCAGATCTCTGATGATGTACTCGGCGTACACTCGAGTGGTCAGCAGCTGGACTGTGATCATGCCAAATATTTGCTCTTTACCATTAGGCCAGTACATGCTACACTTTTTCTGAAATTTGGAAATAGATAAACCCTTTTTAATATTTGAAAATGAAAGGCCTTACAGATGCTTGAACTAAGTGAAAATATATATTTTATTTTTTTTCCAACGCAATTTCTGACCTTGTTCTCCTCTACTAGATTGGTCAACATAACGACGCGGTCTACTCTTTGTTCCCAGAGCATACGCAGAAAGTCATCCACAATGTCATCAGAAGGACCTGAGATGGGTAATGGATAATGGGGATAAAGTATAAGGCATCATTATGATATGACATTGCTAAGTCAAGTAAGATGTGATGAATAAGGTGTCGTTTATGGTTCACAGCGCTGCTCTAAAATGATAATAAATTAAGCGTATTTAGTATAAAGACTGCGCTCGTTGCAATTACAACGCGCCAAGATAAAGGTAAAAAAAAGTTCCAATGGCAACCTCGATTCCGTTTTTTGCACACTTTATACTGTTGAGTGTAACTTGTCAAGTTTATGGAAGGAGTACTTGTTATCAAATATTTAATTGTACATATTTGCAAAATCAATTCGCTTATATTTCTACACAATTTACAATGGACAAAAATTTGGGTTTTGGTTTACTATAAGCATTCCATAATACAAAATGCAATCCTACCCTGCGAAGCAATGATGGTTTCTCTCTCAGTGAAGCTCTGAAAGAACATAGAGAAAAATGAGTATAGACTTAGATGGTATTAAAATATGTGTCATAGTGAGGCGGATAAAACACGCACACACACGCAAAAACAAAAAAAAAAAAGCGAAGGAGAAGTATATGCTCTATGAGTTTCCTTCTACAGGAGAAATGTGTGAAATTAGATAGTATGATTTGCCAGTCATGTCATTAAAGATATACTGCCAATATCCCCATAATATCTCGAGTTTGCATGATCATTTATTCCCTCTTTATCGATTGCTACCTTCTGCAAGAAAGTGCAAGAAAACAGGAACCAGTTAAAATTTCTTTTATTTGACTCAATAATAATAGCCTTCTCATTTAAAAAAAAAGGACACTCGTGTACTTTTTCTCTGGACTCATTCACTTGCTCCTTGCCTGTTCTCAACAACTTTCGTAACTATCCAGTATTTAACAATTACTAAAAAAAATAAATAAATAAATAAGGCTCTTGACAGAATTTTAGGAAAAAAAAACACAAAACATTGTCCTTAAAGCTAGAAATTCTTTGTCAAACTCAATGTTCATCTTTTTTCAATTTTGTTTGTGGGTCTAGGAAGATTCCATTTTTTTAAATCTGCCTTTACTACAATATTATGCCTGTTTTCATATTGCCATTGGTCGTATTCTGCTGCACTCGTATTCTGAATAGACGGTAATTTTTTTAATTTTTCTCTCTCTCTCTTTTTTTCATTTATGGAGCACATTTTGCATTAGCGCCTCTTGCCCATATTCTATCACCAATTTTCAGGTTATGTTTTGTTTTGTTTTGCTTTGTTTTCCAACTGGGAAGAACAAGATGATTTCAACATAGAGACATATTTAACTTAACTCTTAGCGATTCATCTCATCAATGTGTATCTCTTATTCGTTACTTTAATTTTTTTTTTTAAAACACGATTTTTCTTTTTTCATTAAAACGTACTAGTGGACTTGTTTTTGTAAAGAATAAATACTTATAATTTATGAACCCAACTCGGGTATAGATATCTAAAAACTAAACTCATATTCAGGAGGTGAAAAGAGAGAAATAAATACAGTGGGAGGAGAGATACATCCAATCCAAATCCAATCCTAACTGTAGATAAAAACAGTGGTGACATGCTTTATTTACCCTGATATACGATGCGTTGATATAGTCAGAGAATATCTTTGGATCCTTGCTGTGGAGAAGAACTCGTGTGGCATCATCTAAAGAAAAAATAATTATGCACTGAGGGTAAAGAGACACGAGAGACTATAAAAACTGAAACAAGCATTAAGATTGGAGAAATAAATACATTTTTTTTGTCTGTTTATTTTCCTGAGAAACTTGTGACAATGATAATGATAAACTAATCTTTGCCTATCGCCAAAGCATTTATCCTTGAGCTGCGTTTTCTAAAGAGCGTAAGATTCAAAACTTGGGCAAGAGTAGCCTTAAACAAGGATAATGTCTTTCTTGAGGATTCAGTAAATGGATCTTGCCATAATGATTTCTTGTTTTTGAGGTAATATATATTGACTTTCGTACTAGTAGGTTATGTCGCAATAAAATAAGAATCAAGACACACACAAAAAAAAAATAGCACGTAGTTTAGCTGTCATAAAGAGAGTATCCGTTTCCTCTCTATGCATAAACTTTGGTGCACTAGTTTGGACGATATTTTGGAGCAATTAAATGCATTTGAAAATAACAATAGGAAGGTCGGCACTATTTTGTATGCAGCTGCAGCCTACTTTTTTAAAAGGATACGAATTTCTAACTTAATGAGATTTTATTTCTCTTAGTAAGGGAGAACATGTTTTACCATTAAGCTTTTTTGATTCATTTTGCACTTAATGTTAAATCTTTTTTTTTTCTTTCTTCCTTTTACTATCGAACTGTTTAGGACTAGTATTATATTACAATAAATAAAGGTCAATCTATGCCCTTTTTTCTTACCAAAACACTACCATATTCTTTAAAGTTTATTTTAGATCTTTTGTGAAGATACTGGAACTGTATTATCTTTTGAAGATACATGTAAACTATCGTCTTCTTAAGACATTTGCAATCATGTTCCTCCAGTGTAAGCGATATTAATCAATACCGGAATGGGATGTAAGAGAAACTACAAATGAGTGCTTTTTTGACTAAAATCCAAACTGCATTTGTCTTTTCATTTACATTATTGATCAACAGCGTGTACCTTTGAATGGTTATTCCCTTATGAAGTTAAGCTGTGCTATTCCAAGAAAAAAAAAATTAAAGCACCTATCTTGTTTAATTTAAATCTAGATCTAATCTTGTCGCTTATCTATACCGTATAGTTTATTAAACCCCGCACTTGGGTTATGTACTTATTTATTCATTTATTCAGTTTCTAGTGACTGATTTTTTCTCTATGCCTATAAAAAAAGAATAATAAGATGATCGCAGCACTTTCTAAGTTACACTACTACGTACATATCTTGAACACTTCTTTCCGCTACGTGCTGTGGTTTTTGATGCGATTAAGTTAGTGGACAACTTTTCCAAGTCCAATATATATATATATATATATATATATATATATAATATCTATATAAGTAACCTTATATTTTGGACTTATATGTATAGAAAGATAGATAGATCGATAGATAAATAGATAGATAGATAGTTTGATTTTTTGAATATGAGAGATTTTTTTTTCAATTCAACAAGTTATGACCAAGTCTCTCCCTAAAATGAAACTTTTCAGCAGAGTAGATAGTTGCGCATTTCGGCTATTATTGTCTTTCCATAGAATGCTAAAAGTCTTTACTTTATAGTTGATTATTATTACTATTGATACTACAAATATTATTCTTCTCGAATAAAACAGGGCTGAGCAATTTTCCGAAAGAAAAAAACAAAACAAAACAATTTTTTTTCTTCAAAAGTAAATCAGGACCTAACTAGTTGCTAATAATTCAAAGTTTTGTCCAAAGATATGTGCCTCATATTGAAGAAGGCCATATAGGAGTATTGAACCATTTTTTAATGAACTCAGCGTTGTGTTTTGAAAAAAAAATTGCAAAACAATATTTGTTTCCCCCTACATTGAATTTTTCGGTATTCCTCAGTCTATCTTGAGAGGAATAAGAATCAGAAATCTTTATTAAGTGCAAAATATTATTTCTGCATTACAGATCCAGATTTAGACTCGGTCTTACTCCTAATTATGTGATTATTTTCTTAATTCTTCTTTTGCGTGAGCGACCATACTCAAAGACCAAAGCACCCAGGAATATATGGTTCACAATATATTAAAGATCATATGTCTGTTCTACGCCTATACCGTGTGAATAGTTTTGTTTCAGTGGGGTCCTAGAATTGGCTTTCATGAATTTTCATGAACCTCTTTTCTTCACCAAATCCGGGCATCTACTTAAGTTTTACATGCATTCCATTTAGGCTCGTTTGGATGTGCTAATTGAAGAATATCCAAACCCGATGGCCTCTTGAAAAAAATTGGGCAGTGGAAAAAACCGGCCAATTTCTTTTTACTTTAAATAATTGAAATAGAGACAGAAAATGATTCCGATATTTTCGAAATCACTCATCCACGTACTTATTGTGAAAAAGTTAGAGCCCAACTTGCCGCGATTCTCGACATAAATTGAATGAAGTAATGATTTTAACTTACTAAATTTGGATTTAAAAAATTCCTTCCAAAAAAAATGCGTTTTGTTTCACTCGTTTAAAAATGAAAACCTTTATTTTAAATCTTTTAAATATACTGCATGTCAATCTCCATTTTCACAATCGAATGCTACGGAAAATAGCCGTATGAGAGCAGACAAGCAAATTAGTAGACTTTATTATGAGGCGGAAGTCATAGTTTAACAAACTTAGAAGCTTTTTACAAAATTAAATGAATATGTGGATGACGTAGGCCTAATATAGAAAACTCACAGGGAATGATATTCTTGTATCTGTTTTTCTTGATGTTGTGAGCCAAACACCCTTGCGTTCGGTCGCGTTCGAAATTCATTGGGATCGACTTTTGAATACATAAAATGATAGGACATTAGTGAGGAAAAAATAAATCGTTTTAAGTTTATAACCATCATCATGGTCAGATCATTTTAATGATTAAACATATCAAAAATATACAGATAATACAGTTTTAATGGCCAAATTTAAAAAAAAAAAAAAAAAAAAAAAAAAAAAAAAAATATATATATATATATATATATATATATATATATATATATATATATTTAGCTTTGGACAATGCAAGGTAAGTGTACATTTCATGAGCTCATATGGGCTTTAAAGAAGGGGGGGAAATGTTAAGCCATCGCAAAGGTAGGTCGAAAGGGGCGTAATTGATACTTGGACAAAAAGTAGATATTTATAGAGCGACAGTACAACAAGGCTACGTTTATGGAATTTTACCTTAAATTGGTCATTTAAGTAAGAGTCTGTTGAATGTTGGTGCAGATATGCTTTCAGCTTCTCCACTGCCACAGCACTGTCTTCGGCAGGTAAATTTGCGTAAAGGCGCTCTTGCTCTTCGTTGTCATCGTCTTCATATAACTCATCTTCATTGTCTGAGGAGAGAGGATGTTACAATAAAAAAAAAAAAAATTAAATAAAACGATCGTATAACATACTCACGATTTGTCTTTCTGATGTCCATGGTGGCTTTTTTTTTAAAGAAAAACATGGCCAGGTTATACAGCGTATACTGCTCATTTATGAGTAGTTTCTGCAACCTGACCAGATGCAAGACGTAAACTGGATATTAATCATTGGTGAAAGTCTCAATATTCATTTGAAAATGTTCAAGAAAATGGCTAGAACTTTTCACACTTATTTACAGATCTTGGCAGATTTTGATATTTGAAGCGGTTAAGGACACAAAAAGAACATGGTATGCATCAGTTTCTAATTAATGTAAATATGAACTTGGCGGCAGTTTCTAGACTTTTGTATGAAAAGAGTGTAAATTTTGATGATAATTTGATAAAATATACCCTCTTTCGCCCCAGCAACATCGACATTGAGCACAGCAGCTCGTTCTAATGTATTCTGAGGTTCAGATGTGCTGTCCACTACCCTGGAGAATGTCATTGCTCCTGCTCCACTCACGGATCCCACTATATTTTTTGACACTGCTGCTTCAGCCTCAGGTCTGTTGCGGCGCCTAAAAAAAGTTAAATATATACAAAAAAATACGAAATTCTATATTTCAACAATGTGGGAAGATTTTTATCCATTCATTATTTACATTCAGAATGTGTAGAATATATATCTTAAAGCAAAATAACCCAACGCATCAGTCACCGACTCTATACTAATTTATTTGGCTTTCTAGATATCGCAGCTTACAAACAATTTTTTTTCTATTGGGGGTGGGGGATCGGGGATCGGCCCTTTTTAAGGACTGACTTCATAAATTTGTTAAGCTATATTGTTTTTTTTTTTTCCTTTAAACATCTGTTTCATATCATATGGACATGATTGCACATGGTATTTATTTTCAGTTACTTGTTTAGAAGATCATGATCAGGGAAATCAAATGTTTAATCTTCATTTTTAATTTGTCAATGGATGTTTCTATGCATGTGCCTATGTATAATATGTCTTTGTGTAAGTTCATGTGCATCTATAGCTATGTATGTGAATTTATATAATGTATATGTATATTATAGTTATGTATATGTATGTATTATCTTAAATTGAGTATATTATACACAAGAGTGTATGTATGTGCGGTATGTGTTTGCGAGTGCACTTTTGTACAAATTATCATACTGAAAATATCAATTTGTTGGATATTTTGTCAAATTATATGATTAAAATTACAATTTTCAAAACTATTCATATTGTTGTATGTTTTTTGTTTTTCCTTACTCATTCCTGCTCTCTCTCTCTCTCTCTCTCTCTCTCTCTCTCTCTCTCTCTCTCTGTTCTTTGTTTCCTCCCACGCACGCTCTCTTTCTGTCACTCGCTCTTTTTCTCTTTCTCTCTCTCTCTCTCTCTCTCTCTCTCTCTCTCTCTCTCTCTCTTTCTCTCTCTCTTTCAATTATTTGTGTGTATAAAAATAATTTTTTCTCAGTTTTAACTTTTCCTTTTAATTTTTATTTTAAGTAATAACATTTTTCTGTACTTCTAAAAACGTATGTTAGACAAAGTGTTCAATAGCTTAGATAGATTCACCAATTATAAATCAGAAGTTTGAACTTTCGAGGTTGATATTAATTTGTGCAATAATTTAATTGTGTATTTATAAGGGCCAAATGAAAAGGGTTTTCTGCCCATTTTTAACCGTGATAAAATAAAAGTCAATCAATCAATCAACACCCATTTGAATAATGATGGCAGCCAAATTTTGACTTATTGACGTCCTAATATTAAGAGAAAAGACGGGCTCCTGGATAACTACCAAATTTGTTAGGCTATTCTTGCAGTATAATTAGTGTTTTTTCTGGTCTTACATCTTTGATATAAATTGTTATTTTTATGGCACCTTGTAACAGCAGGGTTTTGGTTCTATATAAGATATGTTGTATAAAGGTAACTTGAGGATAAATAGCATTGTTATGGTGAGCATCAGTTAGCCACAAATCAGGTGTTGTTATTTTTTTCAAGAATTTGGTTTTATGAGCTCGTAGACTTGTAAATGCTTTGCTGTAAATGACTATGAGATGCACCAAAAAAACTTGATGGAATAGCCTTACTTTTCTTTTACATCCCCAGCGATGAGGCGCTTTACTTTATCTGACATGAACAAATCTTGGATTGTTTGTTTTTTTTTTCCTTTGGTTTTTTAATTAATTCTCAAGTCGTTTATACATGGTCTGGTAGGCACTGCTTTGTTAAAGATGTAGTATAGTTATGCGCAACTCCAAAGGGTGTAAGCAGTTGCACCTTACCCAAAAGAGACATTTTCTGACCCTTCAATTGCCAGATGTCCTTTTTAGAAATTCAATTTTGGTATCTCGCCTCAGCCTATATACTTACTAAAATAAACATCAAAAAGGTGTAGTTTGTTACTTCCCTTTATTCCTCCTTAATAATTTCCCATGCGATGGTTTGTCGATAGCGGCATAAATGGGGACTTCAAGAAAATAATTTATTGAAAAGAAGATATGCCCGCACAGTTATAACAATAGGTTCTCAAAATCGCCAACATTTTTTCGAGAGGAGTGATGTATCACCAACATGTAAAATCTTAATTACAACAGTAAAAAGTAGAGGGGATATTTCCTCCTCACACATCCGTCAAACTTACCTGAGCTACGCAAGTATTACATAATTTCATTTTGTGAGTGAGCGCAATGCTTCGGATATTATCCTTCTTATAAGATTTAACCATATTGATTTCGCCCAGAAAGCTGAGATTATTAGCGTGTGTGACATTTTTAGTAATAGCATTAGAAACTGCGTTACAAAATTCCATTTTACTCTCTTCCAATGCTACAAAACTATACATTGAACATAAATGTTTTCATCTAGAATCTGGCATGATGGTAGATATCTAGATTGGCTCACTTGCATTCACTACTTTACGTCTTTGAAACTTACATGTATTTCTGAATGGCATCAGAGACCTTTGGTTTGCCCACATGAACTTTAATTACTTCACTTTTTTTTCTTTTCCCTCCCCCTGGCCCTTTTCCTCCTAACCATCCTCTTCTACATTGGTAATACATTGTCTTTATAATTATATTGTCTTCTTCTTTTTATTATAATAATATTATTATTATTATTATTATTATTAAGATTATCATTATTATTATTATTATTATTATTATTATTATTATTATTATTATTATTATTATTATTATTATTATTATTATTA
>BLXT01000600.1:120822-134159 GCA_019648995.1 Plakobranchus ocellatus | reverse complement strand
GCAGTCTGCGCCTGGATAACTTTTGGCAGAAAGAAGTGCGTTTCTGAATCTATGACTTAACAGGATAAAGTCTATTTGGTTTGTATCTGAATTAAAAATCCATAAAAGCCTACTTTTCCCAGCGTTTTTGTCATTGAGATTCGGTCATTTCTATGTCTCGCTAGTTTTCATTAATATTATATTTTATTTCATTGCCCATAATAGCTATGTTTCATAATGCAAATAAATCTACCACACTCTCAGATTTTATTATTTTTTTTTTGCAGACGTCCCCTTGATGTTGGTGCCCTGATAGATTGTCTATGGCTAACCCAGGGTAGCGCCTGAGCAACGGACATTTTAACGTGAAGTCGTAAGAACGATAGTTTGGATTGAAACATTCCTTTTTTTTAGTGAAGAGATTTCGACTCTGGATTACCAGTAGCTATATTTATGCTAAAAAAAGAAACCTTAATGTTTTCGATCAGTTTCCTGCTAACTAAGATGTGGTAATTGTTTGCAGTCATCGCTTAAAATTGGCGACCATTCACCAATGAATTCGCAATGTTAACATTAGTGAGAACAAAAAATAAATGTAAAAAAAAAAAATAGCATCTATGGTAGCCATAGTAACAGCCGCTATCTTGAATTTCAATTATCCAAACTAGCGGGTTTAAAATCTATTTTCATTTTGGAGTTGGACCTCACATCACTTGAAACTTTACCAACATTATGTTCCAATTCAATATTTAAAATACAACAGTTTTTTTTCTCTGTGATATTTGGAAAAGTTTTTTCTTTCTTTTTTTTTTTTTTTTTTTTTTTGGTTAAATGAATTTTTGTAATCCACATGTCACTGAAAGTAGCTTTGACATTATTTCCACTAAAAAAAGTACAATTTCTAAAAAAAGGCGAAAGGATATTAAAAAAAAAAAAAAAAAAGATTCCGTTATATTTTAAATAATGTTCTCAGCCACATATATGGAAAATTCGAAAAAAGTCGGTCTACAAATCTTGGAGGAGATAGATTTTTTAGAGACCAAAAGCATTTACTGGAGAAAAGGCAATGCAAGTTTCTTTAGAAATAAGTGCATTTGTTAACATATCATCGATATTGTCTCAAACAATCACATATTCTTTCGTTTTTACCATCGAATCTAAGCAGATATGCCCATTATTGCCCGAACATGAATAAAAGAAGAAGAAACAAGTTCGCTACGGGCTCAAATCGTGACTAATCAAACGCATAAAACTAATCCATACCGTCTCAATATTTGCGAAAATTGGCACAGATACCAAATTTAAGATTTTTTGAAGTCTTTTTGCGGTGAATCGATAAAGAGCATTTTTTCCTTTCTTTCAAGCAAAAGATAGGCCAAAAATATGAAATGGACACTTCACGTGATTAAAGAGTGGAAGTCATATATTAGTAAATGTATTTTTTCTCCACACCTTATAAGAATGTTTTTCATTAACGGAATCTAAAACTGATCTTTAAACATCAAGCTTATATATTGTCATGATTCTTTGCTAAGCGAGTATCTATGGTATCTTATTATTATAGTCGTCATTTTTTTACTTGATAAAGCCTTATGGGCGAAACGTTGTTATATATACTCTGTGTTGTTTAATTTGTTCTTATAAGTTTGAGTTGGTGGTTGCATTCTTTCACTATATTTATTTCATTTCCTTATACCACCATTGCATTTTCAGGATCCTTAAACTTATTTATATATTCTGAGAGTGCGGTATTTGTATCCCTCATTCTGTTTATTTCTAACTCTGATAAATAGTTTTTCATGAATTTATATTGAGAGCTTTCCTTCATTTCTAAATCAGTTCATAGTGGATTATTTTTTGTCTCAGGATACCAGCTCAGAAGAGGTCGAGGAAGAACCACAATTATCAACAGAGCTACTACGCTTAAGCCTGTTATGACCCTAAAAGAAGAATGGATGTAGATCTAGTATATGATTACAAAGAATATAGGCCTAGATCTAACCGTAAATTTGTTCGCCATGTATTTTCTCCATGTATATTTCTCAGAGTTGTTATTCAACGTTGTGAACGATATTTTGGTAATCCTCACGTTTAGGATTTAATCCATACTTTCACTTAGCAAGATGATAGTACTCTGAAGAGAAATGTACAAACATTTGCTAGATCATGATTAATTCTATATTTTTACCTACATCTTTAGGAGTATGGACTCTGAAAATGACATTTTTTAGGCTTTAAACGTTCAGCTCCTCAATACGAAGCTAGCAGGACGGGTGAGGGCGCGCGAGAAGGGGCGGGGGGACGCTATCCACTAGTGTTAATTAAAAGGGGACAGAAGGAGAAAGAGATAGATGGCGTATCTGAAATTATAGCTAATTTGTTTGATTGTTAATTTGATTGATATATCAACCTACCATGAGCGGTGATCTAAAGATCTTGTTTCAATCTCTTTGAGACTGTGTTTGTCCAGTCCTCAAGTAAGTTGACCATGTCTTATTCTCAAAAATTGATAAAACAATTGATAAATACAAGGGAAGTGCAGCGCATATAGCGTACAAAATAATACACCTCACTATGTGCCTTAAAATTTTAGAAAGTGAATTACACTGTTTAAGGTATTTCTGGAATGGTTTGTTTCTAAAGATGAGAATCGCTCTGTACATCACTTTTTCTACATTCTTCCTTCCCTAGCCAACGGTGCAATTATATCAAGTAATTAATCTTAAATACATTATTTCGAAAGTTTGTTAATGCTCAATGACTTTGAATTTATACTGGTGCAACAGAATCAATGCTATTGCTTTGTGAACCGAAGAAAAGGAAAAAAAAATCATGGAAAATAAAAAAAAACCCAGAAGCTTCCGTATTTTTTGTCTTCAATGTGCAAGAGCTCAGCTTTAGTTAAAACATTTCAATTTTAAAATAATTTAGAATATAAGAGATGAAGAAGACGTTCACGCACTCAGACCTAGCAACAGACAAGACAAGACAAAACAAGATAAGACAAGACAAGACAAGGCAAGACAAGACAGAAGACAAGAGAAAATGACGACATGCCCGAGTAGGATTCGTACCCGCACCCTCCTTGGCACCCACCGCCTTGTGACGCATTCTGTAGTGTAAAAATAGTCCGGGGGGTTTACAAATGTAAATTCTAGTCGGATGGAGTGGCTGCGCGAATTACTTGAGTCAGATGCTTCCATTTTTTGTGGAAGCGGATGATTCAGTGCTTGTTCGCTTGACTCCTTTTCTAGCAAGGCGGTGGGTGCCAACGAGTGTACGGGTTCAAATCCTACTCGGATATGTCGTCATTTTCTCTCGTCTTCTGTCTTGTCTTGTCTGTTGCTAGGTCTAAGTGCGTGAACGTCATCTTCATCTCTTATATTCTATATTCCTCTGTCGCTCACATTGCATCTCTCGTAGATCCGTTGATCTAGCATTGTGGTCTTGGCTTACTGTGTGGATAACTTTTCCTTCTAAAATAATTTACATAATGGCTGGTTATTTTTTTTTTTTTATCTGGGAAATAACAAGGCTCAGAGTGAAGATAAGTATGAACAAAAAATCTAGAGAGTACAAGCCAATAGAGATTTCACGACAGTTCGAAAAAAAAAAACAACAAGTTTTTAGTTAAAAAGGATGGATAAACAAACATATTGTAAAACCCATCTAGATCTTATTCCGTTTAAAATATAACTTTACTAAACCTACAGTAAACTTTGAAATGCTTTCAAAAGTGTGAAATTTTTATGTCTAGTTTCTGAAGATGAGCCCGCCATGCTGCCTAAAATTGTTTGTGTTGTCCTAGATCTCTAATTCGGCTGCCCTTCTAAGATGTTTCCTTAGGGGGTTATAAATAAATTAGGTTGCTCCACTTTATCGAGAGCATTTTCTATAATATAAAGATTTTTGACACGCTCAGTACTACAAAACATAAAATGTACTCGTACTTTGAATTTACAGTTTACTTAGACTTGGCACATATTAGAGGCTATTGAATCTTGGTACTTTTGTGATTTTAATTTTGTTCTATTCTGTCATTTACTTCGCACGCTGATGTAGCAAAAGAAAAAGCAAAATATTTTACAAAATACTTCATGCCAAGGTATGCTAAACATTCTATGAACACGAAAGTGTAGGGTGTATTTTTACAAATACTGGGTAGGGATGTTTTGGGGGGAGGGGGTAAGGGGAGGGGGAGGGGCTGGTCGACGGCCTTAGTGTGAGACCATATTCTGTATGGTAAAAGATGAAATGTTTTCAGTAGAAATATAAACATTTAACATTTAATCATTTTTTTAAAAAATCATTATGAAAGTTAAAATGATATTGGGTTCATTTTCAGCCGTGAATGGATTAAAAACTATAAATTAGTAATAGTGTTTGTCTTTTATTTGGAAATTAAAACTGAAAAAAAAAATGTGAATAAATGCAAATTTAACTTCTAAGACTTATTTATATGAACAAGAAAGATGTGAACCATTTCTACCTCCACTGACGTAGAAAGAACACAGTCCTCTCACAATAATCCCAGATAGCCTCACATGACTGACAACATCTGATGTAGGGCAGGAGATGTCCACAGTCTTATCATCAACCCTGGCACTGCGATGGTTATTGCAAGGTGTAAATCTTTGGAAACTAGCCGTGTAGCTTAGCTGGAACTGGTTCATGTGCTCTGGAAAATTTACATAGCAGACACAAAAACGAACATTATACCCAATCTACTTGCCGATGCTTTTTGTTTTTGTTTTTTTTTCTTATTTTTAATCGTAAAATCGCTCGTCAAAAATTATTTTGATTTCTACGTTTTCATCAAATTCTTTTTTAAACTGATCAAACCTTTTTTTTTTTAGTCTGAGTTGAAAACAAAATATAAATGAATCGGGAAAAAGTATGTATCATATCGATGCTCTTTAATTATAACTTAAATATGTGGGAAATTTATGTAAATTTTAAGAGGATTGTGAAGATTTCGACTATATTCTAAGACGATCACAGCAATGAACTACTTACGAATTTAGAAATTCTATGTTTATTTTTAACCATATCCTATATTTGTCGTTTTAGGCAACAGACAGTTCAAATTCGCTACTCGCATGAAATACACAATCGATTTAGTTAGGCGCAGACTTTTTTCAATTGAACGGTTGCCTTTGGGATAGTTAAGATATTTAGTGCAACCAATCCAAATAGGCGATTGGACTTCAGTGGTATTGTAATATAATTATGAATTTTCGAACTTTAGGCATTTCTCCACTATTATTTAAATTATTGAGAGCAGCTTTAGCTACAAGTGGCTTCTGTAATTCCCTCGCGCACATTGGTTAGGATGATTGAAAATATGTTATTAGCAGTTTGTAGTACTAAAAAAATCCCTTTAGATTACATTAAAGATCATTTTCATCGGCATTCACAATTGTGACTAATCGCGACTTAGCTGGTTGATATATGAACATAGCGTTGTGTTTAACTTCATTCTACTCTAAAAAGTGCCATGTGTTATCATAGGTATCGTAAAATAGTGATGACCCTTACAAAATCTTTCAAGACAATATTCATCTTGAGCCTTAAAAGAGGTAAGAGACGCAGAAGCATTACTATATTGAAGACTATGTGCAGTCAAAATCTTCTGAATAATGAATATTTATATGCATGATTTATTAGCAAAACGTTAGTTGACGAATTTCTGTAATGGCTTTTGGCTGAGATTTTGTTCATGATTTTGCAACAATTTTTAAACTTTTGTAACACTTGCTATGTTCACTTTAGAAAAAATAATGGTTGTATCACGATTTGCACACAATTTACCTTTTGATCACGTTTTCTTTTTTAAATTGTGCTTCATTACGCGGCAATATTTTTCCCTGGGACTTAATAAAAGCTCGCTAAATTCAATACAGACGTTGACTTTTCAAAAGTGTTCTCTCGAAGTCCTTTAAAATGAAAGCACTTTAAGATATCAAAATGACTTCATTATTAAAATGATAGTAATCATAAAAATAACCTACAACAGCCGAAATATAGGACTTAGAGGACTGATTTA
Organism: Plakobranchus ocellatus; assembly: GCA_019648995.1. Classification (NCBI taxonomy): domain Eukaryota; kingdom Metazoa; phylum Mollusca; class Gastropoda; family Plakobranchidae; genus Plakobranchus; species Plakobranchus ocellatus. The sequence goes on along the minus strand of BLXT01000600.1, from coordinate 128,134 downwards.
AATTTAGAATGCCAAATACAGCTTAGCATCTTTAAGTAAATGTATGTTAGCCAGCAATCTCTGAAATTATCGATTTTTTCCCCAAAAGATGCCAAAACATTTTTTGTTGGTTGTTTTTAAGTATAATGATAACGCAAGACACAATAGAATGGCCTGAACATTACTTTCTTCAACCTTCATTTGAATAAAGTCTCGCACACTCTCAAATGATATACATAGACATTTTGATGTCAATATTAAAGAAAAAAAAGAAAAATTAAACTTACGGCAATGAAGCGATACAACTTGAGATGTTCCTAAGAATTACGTTGTTTTTTTTATTTTTTTTTACTTTTTTCCTTTTGTGAGAACCACAAGACAAATTTGCATATAATTATTTAAAAAGAATAAATAATTCTTCTACCTGCATTTCTGACTGTGACACTGACCCAGGATATACGCAAAGGTTTGTGAAGGTTGACAGTAATGGACTGCATATTCCCGTTATTACAGGTTTTGTCGTCATCGTCCGTGATCCAGGATACATCAGATCCTGATTCACTGTCGATGGTCCACGACTTTCTTTCTTGAACGGCAATGGAGAGAATAAATTATGCAACATGGGCATTTCACAGAAAAAGATAAACTATACATCAGCTTTTTTTTTTTTTTTTTTTTTTCAATTATTATAAATGAGGAATGTAGGGGTGTGAATATGTGTATCTTCTGCAATTACAAAAAATATTATTATTATTATTATTATTATTATTTTTATTATTATTATTATTATTATTATTATTATTATTATTATTATTCTCCATTTGCGTACAGCGGCAGTCTGTTTTTCTCTTTAAATGTGGGGTGAAAACGGCTCATGACGTCCAAAGTATATCGTAATAGCAAAGTACGTCTAAGGTTCAGTTATCAAAATGATATTTTACAGAGAAGTATCAATTTTCGAGAACATATAGAAAGAATCTCACTTTTAAATATAAAATATAAGTCTATACCGCTCCTGTATCGGGCTTACTTTGGTATAGAAAAGGCAATGATTAATTGCACTATGAGTGGAGCTAGTATCTGAATCCAACTTTGATAACGATTCGGACTGAAATAATTGTTTACGTTTTTTTTTGTTCTTTTAAACTTTTCAGAGAGTTTATTAAGAATAACATTTTATCGCAATAAGTCCCACAAAGCCTGAGTCCAAACTGTGACTAATACCGATCAGATGCCAGTCAATGTAGAAATCACCGACAAATCATACAATTCTGTCGTTCAAGTCATTATGAACAAAATAACTGGCGAGTCTATCTCTGATAACCTTCATTCAACTTTAACCACCTCAAATTATGAAAAAAATCAAAACCAAACAAAAATCTCTATAAAAGATGTACAGGATACACAATTTTTTTTAGGAATGAACACCGAAACAAGACAAGAAAATCAGCAAAACATTCTCACCGCCGCTTATATTTATGGAACAGAGTCCTTTCACAACTTTGCCAGTCAGAGTCACGTGGTTAACTAAACCGCGAGAGCTACACAAGATGTCCAAAATTTTTTCACCGCTCTTGCGAATGCGAGGGCTGTTGCAAGGTGTCGTTATCTGATAGCTTAGCTGAAATTGGTCATGATGCTCTGTGGAAGTTCAATTTATTGATTAAAGACTTATGTCACTCTACCCTTTATGAAGTAAACCTTGTTGCGCATGACCCGCAAACAAAAAAAAAAAAAAAAAATAATAAATTTAACTTCAACAGAACATTTTTTTCACAAGTTAATCGCATCATTTTCAAAGCTGATATAACTGAGTCGATATGACCAATTTTGTGATTTTTTATTATTTAATGTTCCGCCACTAACAATCTATTCTATTATAGAACCAGAAGACTGACAAGTTTCACTTATGAACGGGCAGATAAAAGATGACTTACGACATATAGTTTGTGCCGTTTAAAAAAAAAAAAGAATAAATAAAAAGGAAAAAAAAATACGACTATTTATTTCGATTTCGATTTCAATTTCTTTCAGATCGATGTTTAGATTTGGTGAAAAGAAGCTGACATGTAATACCTAAGAAATATGTGATTTCACTGAATACAAGTGCTGGCCGCATAGAAATATCCTAAATATGACACAATGTTAATTGAAGGGATCCCAAATCTTTCATGGAATTTACAGTGAAGATAAAATAAATGTGAATTGTGCTTCACATAAACGTTTTTATGCATCGTTTTTCACTGTACTAGATTTGACCAGAAAAAAATACTCAAAGAGGCCTGAGTAAATGTTAAAAATGTCGAAGAAACATTTATTGCCTACATTATTTTGCATCTTTCTGCACAAAACCCATTACGTTATGCTTTCTTAAACGTATTGGAGGATTTAATTTTTTTTTTAATGATGTACAAAAAATAACAGAACCTTAAAGACCAAATTGGTTGCTCAATTAAGGGATTAACATGTCTTTTCTTAATTTAAAGCTACTCACCTAAAAGGATTTTAAAGCATTAAATTTCTTGGTGATTTTGTTATAAAATCTGTTTTTTTTTTTTTTTTTCCCCATTTCTAGACTTATCTCATGAAAGTTTTTTTCATTGTATTTTGAACGCAGTTTTGCTGTTGAAGATTCCATGAAAACCATGTCCTATAAACTGATAGAAAAATCAATTAGTCGTTAATGTTTAATAAGAATATGTAAAAAAAGAAAATTCTGCTACGGTTGAAAAAAGAAAGAAGAGTGAGCACCTTTGCCTGTGTCACTGATGATTCTGACCCAAGAGAGAGGCTGAGGCGTCTCTAGTGTTACAATGATGGACTCAACTTTTCCGTCATTACAGGTTCTGTCGTTATTGTCTGTTAGCCAGTTCAGGCCAGATCCTGATCCCCCAGTGATAGAAAACTCTGACTTATCTATTTGCAGAAGATGAAGAAGAAGGCTAGGATGAAAATATGTCCATGTGATAAAAAAAAATGTTTAACTTTCCACAAATTTCAGTTACATTACTTGGAACATAATTACAGATTTGAGAACTAATAAAAGACCGTTTCATAAACAAATAAATGAGATACTTTTTTTTATCTCTTTGTTCGTATAGCCCCTCGTTTGCACGGTGATCTAAGGTTTTAAGGCCACGTCAAGCCAGGGTTTCGAGCCGGGCTTAAAAAATCTAAGGGTGTTAGAAAATCCAGATTAAATAACAGGTTTCCACATAACCGCTCGTGAGAGTGAGAGTAACAATTTATCTTTTAACTTCAAATAAGTCTGTGAATAGTGAGAGTTGCTTGATGAGTAACGCTTTACTATAATTAAAACCAGCAAATTTAACCAATATTTTTAACGCTTTGGATAATCTACCTGGCACTTCAGAGCTCTTGTCGTTTTATTTAAGTAAGTACTATTCATTTCCATTGTGTGAGGAGCAAGTCTTACAAAAAGTAATTTTTACGCGTTAATCACATAATTATGATCCGATTAATGAGAAAATGCAAAGCCTAATTGATACTCTCACCGTACTGACAGCCTGGCCCAAACCACTGTGGATCACAGCCTTTGCTACAGGCGCCATCTCGTCTGTCGCATTTACTATGGTCAAGACAATGGCACATAAACTGGCATCTCTCACCAAACCATCCCTTTTCACATTGAGACTCTGTAATTAAAAAAAAAAGACACATTCTTTGTAGCGTATTCAAATGTCTTTTCAAAAGATAATCAGACTAAAAGTATTGTTTTACAATTTAAAAACTATTATATATGAACAATTATAATGATAAAGAAAAAAAAAGAAGGCAAAGACAAAAATAGACTGGTCAGATAAAACGAGAGAGAGAGAGAGAGAGAGAGAGAGAGAGAGAGAGAGAGAGAGAGAGAAAGAGAGAATGTGTGTTTTTTCTTTAGCCTACTAAAAAGAACTCATTGTCACAGGCAGTGTTCAACTAGATCTATAAACAAAGACCACTAAGTCATTTGTAACACTAACTCTCACTTTGTCTCTTTCATCTCCATTCGAAGTTAACATTTCGAGCTAATTCTGTTTTGATATTTTGTGATAATAAGCGTACGTACTTATATTTTGTCTAACAAATGAATCGTCAGGTTTCTTTTTCTCTACTTAGGTAACTCTCTCTACCGGCATTTTGTTGTACTACCTATGTGATGCTAAATACTTTATTTTCACCATAATCGTCCTCTTTGTTCTCTTAAGTAAAGAGAGAGAGAGAGAGAGAGAGAGAGAGAGAGAGAGAGAGAGAGAGAGAGAAGTGCTATCTAGTTACACGCAGTTTAAAAAATGATGAAGTAATAATAAATACACTAATCTATATGTTACGGTTCTTAAGAAAATAAACATTTGGAGCGAAATGTTTAAAAAAATAATCATTCACGATGTTTATATGTATATAAAGCCTAGTTGGCTAGTGCCATTTTGTTTTCACGTATGTCATAATTCATTTGCTCTTGCATCTTTAATAGTTCATATTGTATGTTGTGCTTCTTGATAGGCAATCTTACCTGTTTATAGAGAACTCGGCAAAATTCTCGCAGTTCTGAACAGCTCTCGGATAAATGCATCCTCAGAAATGGATAAGTATAATTTACATATACTTTCAAGCAGTGTGAAGCAGTTTTCTCATTAAAAAAATAAGAAATAATAATAATAACTACAACAACTAAAAACAATGAACTCACCTGACTGCTTATGTTGTGTAAACTTGTTGTGGAAAGGTGAAAATTGAAATGCAGCGCGAATAAGAAGCAAATTGGAAATATAATCATTACATGTTTTATAATAACGAAGTGTTTGAGAGTTCATGATATTTGTTTTTAGCAATACTGAGGTGAATCTGGGCTAAAGCATCGCATAATAATCCCAACTCCATGCTGTGGAGCAACATTTTAGATTTTTTCGGTTTGACGGGTTTTTCTGGACGGCCATTGTATGTTACATCTTCTTTCCCATGCTATAACATCAATGTATTCTGCCTTTAGTGCATAAGTAAACAAAATGTTTTGACTAGGTTACACCAGGTTAATACCATTGCCCACAAACGTCCGGTGAGATCTGTCTTGAACCCTTAACTCAAATTTGCCAAATTACCATGAACAATAATGTTTTTTCTGACCACTCCACAAAACAAAAGGAATCAAGTTCACATACAAATCTAGTGTTTGCCTAAAGAGCAAGAATGCATCATGCTTGAGAACAGCTGACTTTCTGGGGAGCGTCGTTGTGGTGATTGTGTATAGAGGAGTAGAAAAGCCATGACATGAGGCGATACCTTTCACTCACAATAAACTTTATCTCGCCAAAGGCAATGTAATGGCAGCCAACTGCTGAGACATCATTCTTTATTCAATGTTCAGCCTTATTTGCATCTTCCTGAATCATTATTAGGTTATTTTTACTCTTAAATTTAAAACTTCTTTAAACCGGTGCTGCGAATCTTGACCTACAGGAATAGTGTTGAATCCTCATAATGAAAAGCTTAAGCTAGATATATTGCAACCCTGGCCATTGAGTTATTGCTCCATTTCTTCAATTGAAATTTGCCGAAACATAACAATAATTATTAACGTTTGTTGGCATGTATGGAATTCGTTTGCGTGTTATGTTTATTGTATGAATGGAGGCATACATGATATGAGAGAATCAACATACAAAGTATGAACATGAGAGACTACCATTTATGGCTTTAGTGACTATACAATGTGTAAATCAAAGAAATTTAAAATATTGTTGTTGTTTTTTTGGTTTTTTTGGGGGGAAAGGGGGGGGTGGCTTTCCTAATACTAGTTACACAGAATATCTTTGCCCTATGCTATGGCACATTCTTTAAATTTAATTTGCATAGGAAGATAAAAATGAAAGGTGCGAGGAGAAAAGTAAAAGAATAATGTAAAGAAAGATAGAGAGTTGTATAACAAGAAAAGAAGAGAGATTAAGAAAGAGAGAGACGGAGAGGGAGTTAATTGTAATATAAGATCTCTTTTGTAAAGAAAAGGATACAAAATTGAAAATGTTTGAACGACAACGTTTATCCGTCTCATAAGCTACAGCATTATAGCATTTAGGTACTTACGACTCTGCTGACAAGAACAGTAAGTACATGACTTGAGCAGGAGAATAATAACAAATAGGTTTCGGTTTTTAGAGTCCATTCTGCCTCTGGATTAAAAAAAGAAAAAGATTCCGTCCCGAATCTTTTTATTTACATTCAATCATGTGTTGTCAACTAGGTTTGCTATCTAATCACTTTATTTATATAAGCTATGTTTATCCAATAAGTATATGCAGATCCCATTGAAGACCAACTGAGAGACTGACGCATTCATCAAAGCTTAGTGAAACAATGCAAATACGCGATCTCTTGCGCAAAGAAAAACAGTATGAATGCTATTTAGTTCCTGCTATTAGAAAAGATACTATATTTAGTAGTTTTCTTCTCTGTTCGTTTTCAGAAAAAAAGACTGGCAAGTATTGAAAGCGTTGCAGAGGGTCAATACTTCTTTATTCCCTCCATCACCCTTTCCACATCAAGGTGATTTCAATGCTCTCGGCCCTCGTCAGACCACAGGGGCGGTGCTGCACGATTGAATGTTCGTAAACAATATATATATATATATATATATATATATATATATATATATATATATATATATCTTGCGGAGCCTCAAAACTTTTCTATGAATTTTCTGGGGAATTTTTTTTGTCTCTTTTTTTCGCCTGTTTTTTACTTCCTCGCTTCATATCTCCTTCTTACTTCCTCTTTCTTCTCAGTATCTTTTCTTCATTTTGGTATAAATTAAACGTACCGTTACTTGGTTAATTTTTCCTTCTTTGCAAATTTTAAATGTTCATGCATTTTGTAATACTTATCTCTTTTTTTTCTCTTCCTGAGGCGTTAGTGGCACATTGGATAGCGAACAGGCTCCGGGCTCTACAGGAACCCTTCTGTCCCGACTTCGATCTCTCCTTCTCGCGCCCTGGCCTGTCGGAGGGCCTGGAAGCCTGAGATCCTGTGTTATAGATCGCAAAACCGGATTTTTTTTTATTATTATTATTCCATTGGTATGGTATATATCATGGCCAAATAAATATCCTGCCAATTTCAGAACAAGTTGAGCTGACTTTAGTACCACCCTGATTTTGTGGTCGAATGGCAAAAAAGCTGGCTATGCACACAAAGTAAACCGAATCAAATCTTCCTCGTCATTTTTCTTTGTTTTCTCGTTATCCCATCCAAGAATCAGGATGATTTGTGTGTGACGTATTCTAGAGCTAAGGGTGTGTCTGTGTGTGTGTGTGTGGGGGGGGGGGGGGGGGGGGGG
>BLXT01000600.1:58225-70811 GCA_019648995.1 Plakobranchus ocellatus | reverse complement strand
TAGTAGTAGTAGTAGTAGTAGTAGTAGTAGTAGTAGTAGTAGTAGTAGTAGTAGTAGTAGTAGTAGTAGTAGTGATATTGGTGGCGGTTGAGGTGCAATAAAAATTCTTAATTCAAATAGCTCTACATTATATTGCGTTTATAAAGTATTGTTGGAGTTGGATATTACTGTCAAGAAGGCTTTCCACAAAGTATTCTTTTTTGTGTACATTTCTGTTAAAAAGAAAAAGAAAACATCCATATTGCTTTAAAGAACGACTGATTTACATTAAGGAAAATAAATCGATATTCAATGAGATAATTGAATGATATTACAGAGGAAAACGAAACTTTGTTTTATTTTTTTGGATATATCGATTTCACAAATATACTTGTCCCTGTAAACTGACGATTTCATTTCAGGCAGTCTTCTTCACTTATTTTAATAAACATTCTTGGCCGCTCATTTTCTTCCTCAGACATTTCCCTTTACCTCAGAAAATCAATTTCTACAGGTCAATATTTTTGAGCCCATAGAGAATATTTAATTTTCTTACGTATGCGCATAAAATTTAAATCCAGATCTCATCGGTAAACATTAACGTAGTCTTTTTCTCTTGACTTATAAGACATTGAGTTATAAAAATAGATTCACGTTATTGTTAATAATTTATTTTTCTTTTGCCAATAAATCAAACGCTTTACAGGTACCTTCCACTTTCGAAGTAGAAGACTTTCAGTTGGATAAACACAACATGTTTTTCTTCATTTGGTTCATATTTGAAAGTTGCATAAGCTCTAAATTTAACAAAATTTTAGACAAAATCGATAATCAGTCCATATTGGTGAGACTGCATTAGGCTTTATCCCACAGTTAAAGAGATCAAGCGAAATGCCACGAGAGAGGGAGCAAGAACGGCGATGTTGAGAAGTAAAGTAATAAGACATTGGAGGCTTAACCCTTGCAGCACGTCTTACAGATCTAAATGAATCATTAAAAAACATGCGAGCGCTTATTTTATTATTGCAATTGCCTACACTGAGAGAATAATATTTTACTAAAATAATCATATAAAGGCGGGTGTCGCTTTTCATTGTTGTCAATCGAAACGTTTAGATTCCTATAATATTTTGTTGCTATATCTGAAAACGAACTATTGGAGTCCAACAAGCGCATGGAAATTGATAAAATTAAACAAAATATTACTGAAATCCAAACATTTCAGTTCACAATACAAAAGCGACACCTAGTTTTTATCCTGTTTTTTTACTAATAATCGCAAAGGTTTTCGTAATTAGTCTGCAGTCAGGAGGTAAACATCCGGAGAATGAAACAAAACCCTTTAACTAACTGGTGCTGAAATTTTAACAGCAATTCGTTTCTGGCCGAGACGCTAAGAAAAACTTGAAGCTTAAATAACATTTGTTCATTTAATGTCCCAATAGCAACACAATGACAATTTACAACATTTCTTTTTTCTTTCGACAGCAGGTCTTTCCTCTATTATAATTAAAAATCGTTTCTTTTGGGAGGTTGTCGTCAATATTGACGAATAACACGTCCTTTGTATTAGATATTCATATGCTGTAAAAATCCAAATCGTATAGATAGCATAGAAAGAATGTAATTTCTTCTCGTTTTTTTCCGATAACTAAAAACACAAGCGTTTTATTGTATCTGCTTTTTTAAGATAAAACGCATTGGGTTTTTTTTTGTTTTTTCTTTTTGTTATTCCGTCAAATTGATGAACTTTTCAAAAAAATTTGTGAAGAAATCGAAGAAAGAAAAAAGTTTTTCACATTTTTTGTACAGTTTATTGTTATTGATCAAAATTAAGAAATGTGAACTTAAAAAAAAGTGTAAGCCTGGTTACAAAATAGTTGCATGATATACATATATCATATATATATATATATATATAATTATATATATATATATATATATATATATATATATATATATATATTTATATTTATATTTATATTGTGAAAATGATTGAAGCCAAGCCGAAAGGTGCTCAGATCATCCATCTTAAAACAATACCATTTCAACGTTGCAATTTCATAGTGTACAATACTAAAGTAATGATTTTGACATTGAAGTCAAGCAGAAAGGTGCTCAGATCATCCATTATAAAACAATACCATTTCAACGTTGCAATTTCATGGTGTACAATACTAAAGTAATGATTTTGACAATAATTGAAGCCAAGCAGAAAAGTCCTCGGACCATCCATTATAAAACAATGCAGTTATTTTTTAATTTGCTAAATTGATTAAATCTATTTCTTTTTTCTCCATAAAACAAAAAGGTTTAGAAACAATTGTACGCTGTAGCCGTAAAAAAAAAATTAAAGTTTTTTTTTTGTTTTAAGTCTAAAAGGCCCAATTCGTATTGCTTGACAGTCTGAGATTATCCGTGATATGAAGCTAAATTTAAACCATAGCCTTAATTTAAAAAAAAACAGCAAAATATCCAAAAAAAACATGTACTTCACAGAAAACGCCTTTACGGACTGCTTTCTGTTTGTTTTCTTTATTAGTGTGCATTCAAGTCTGATGCAGAAACCATATTTTTTTAAAATCTACTTCAAATATTAAACAAAATATGAATGGCAGCTGACGTCGAGGCATTTAATAATCTACAGCATATATAATCAGAATTAGTTCACTTAACAAACTATGACAAAAGATTAAACTATAGTTATAGAAGTAGCGTAAGGGACAAAATAAAAAAAAGAGGTGTCTGCATATGAGGCTGGGATCCCAAAAAAGATTATCAACACAGAGCAAGAACATGCACGGGCCTCTGCTAGTTGACAAGAAGATAGATTTTATCGTTGGTGCGCCTATTCGGGTCGTCAGGTGGAACCTTTGTATAAATATATTGCTGGTTTCCAACGATTGTATGAAATAATGCTAATTTTTTGTCATTTACCATTATATTGTTAAACATCAGAGGCTTGCATTTCGTGGTTACCATAACAACTATATTTGCTCGACTGATAACTACCAAAATATGTAGAGTTATAATGTGTTACCTTTGAGGAAAGAAATTCAATGCGATTTTTTTTCTTTCGTTTTTTTTTTTTTTTATCTAAGAAAAGAAAGAACAACAGAAAAGCGACCAAGAATGAAACTGTTTCGTTTCAATCAGGCCTAATCAGGTTAGTCTTCTTATCTTTAAAAAATATCGAATCATTATGATTTAACTTAGAGATTCGGTAGCCGGCTCCAGGCTGAGTTCTAAATATTCAAAACCACTGATTTGACCTAAAATCCTGCCTCATTTAAAGGCTTTATAAGCAATATTCCGCTTATCTAATCAATAGCCATAAAATACGTATGAAAGTTTTTTATGTGATCAAAGTTAATTTGTTGAGAGACATTTCTTACCTGTATTTTTTTTTTGCCACTATTCAGTTCAATTTGATAGTATTATTATATGTCGCTGTTCCACATATCAGAGTATTCTTTTTCTTTGTCACTCTTTTTTGACCGAAATTGAAACATAAATATCAACAAGTCAACGCCTATCAACTCCAACATACCCCCACAAGGTATTTTTTCATGAGTCATTAAATACATATACATTTTTTTTTTAATTGACAATCATGATTGAAAAATGGTAAACAATATCAACTGTAAAACAAAAATATGATCGTATAATATCCAGCAAGATTTTTTTCTATAATGAATTGTGGAAAACAATGCAAAAAAAAATTAATAAAAGCATAAAAAACTTGCAGGCAATTCATCAAGTCGATGCTGCATAAAAATGTGTTAAAAAAGTTGCTGCTGAAAAGTTGAAGTGAATTGTGTTGTCATATACAGAAAAAAATTATTGACAAGATTATATATTTTAAAAAGACAAAAAAAAAAAAGAATTCATGTTACAAATATTCGTTTAAAAAAATTCACTCTCTCTCTTTCACTTATTTAGCACAAATATATTGGGTTCTAATTTAAATGCAAAATTTTTTGGACAAACTGACGAATTAAGAGAAAAAATTAAAATCAGTATGTGGCAAAACTGAAATAAAAATGTTTGTTTTAGCATTTAAAAAATAGCATGTTATTCCACACAGTCCAAGTGCATGTTCGAGAAACGTTGCTCGTACATTTCAAATGGCTTGACAAATTGTTTTTGTTTTCATTGGTGATTTGTATAATTTCATAATTTTTTGGGTACTATGGTTCATAAATTAAGGCACCATAAAGTTAAGTCTAATGGCATGCAATGCAAGATAAAAACATGGCACAAAATGAAAGAGAAGATACATAGAACTAAAACATATTGATCATTAATTACAGATCTATACAGAATCTAGATGGTGTGATGTATTTTTTCAAGAAGTATATTCACAAGGAAAAATCAGCATCAAAATTAATTTTTTTTCAATGTCTCTGCTTTATAAGAAAACAATAATAATAATAAAATATGCTGTAATTTTAGAACTGAAGAAAATCCAAATATCATCGCCATCTTGGTGCAAGTTATCACTATCTCACACAAATACTTTCAATGAACATCTTTAATAATAGTATCAAACTATAAGCAATCTTCTTAATGAGCAGGGAAAAAATGATCAAAATGGTACATTCCTCAGATATAGGGCTTGTGCAATTGCTTATTTGCTTTTTCTATTTCAATAAAAACTAAGGATAAGTGTACAAAATCATTTTTAAAAAATAGGCCTCATTTGTTCTTCACTGACGGTATTAAATTGTTTAGTGCAGAACAGTTGTAGGTGGAAAAGACTGCAAAATATTTTGTTCCCACTTTCTAAGCAGAACAGTCTGAGAAAGTCTGATTTTTCGATCCTGTGGCCGACCACCTCTCAAACGTTTTCATAAACATTCATGGTCTTGTAATGAAGTCTGAGAACTTGGTACAAACACTTGTAGTGGTCCTTTAAAAAAATATATATTAAAATTAAGAAGAGTGAAATTAAAGTAGAGAAATGCATAACATTTTTTTGTAATTTTATATATATATTTTTTTTCTTTTCTTTTTTTTTTTTTCATTTAAGCATCAAGACAAAAAATGTGACCACAAATCACGAGGCTCCGGCCCAAGATGTTACAAAGATATAACTGATTTTCTATCCATAAGATGTTGCTTTTTACTTCTCTTAGCATTTTTGCTTGAACAGCCCACATGTTTTTTACTTTAAGTAAACGCACGTTGAGCATTTAATGTGCTTTTGCGACTCCCAATGCTTCCTATATTTTTCTATTAAACTTTTTCATTCTTTACCTTTTAATATATTTTACATTACACTTTGTGCTCTACATTGTGAATTTGCATCTCTCTCTATCAAATTCTCTGTCTTTCTCGTTACATTTCTAGACCAGGAGTTTCTTTCCATTTTTTCCATTTGTTTTAAAAATTAAGCTACCTATATGTCCTGTGTCCGTACCTCTCTGTCTCTCACGCTGGATTGCTTGGTCAAACACACAATTTCTTCTAAGTCAAAATTCCACTATTAAATTTCTTTTCAGTCTAATGTCAATGACTAGATTTTTTCACTCGCGGTCATTCTCTCACTTTCTTTCTCTCTCCCACTCTCTGTCTCTGTCTCTGTCTCTCTCTCTCTCTATCTCTCTCTCTCTCTCTCTCTCTCTCTCTCTTTTCTCTGTCTCTCTCACGCTCTTTTCCCCTCTCTCTATCGGTGTCTCTCTCCGTCTTTCTTTCTTTCTGCATAACATGACAGGTCTACCAACTATAATTGCCGCGCGTTCATTTCACAAAACGTTGTGATACAAATACATCAATTTCATTCTAGAAAAGCGATCTAGGAAAAGATATGGGCTAATTCAAAATTATAAACGAATAAATATTTATCCTTGCCTTAATTTGAAAAGAAATGCTTATTTCAAAGCTGCAGCGTGAAGCAAATAAAGTCAACACAGATTATGGTAACACCATAATTATGTCAGATTCCTGGGTGCAATCACTTTATTCTCTATATTCTAAAAAAAATCAAATGGATAATAAGAGTTTTCCTCCTTTGATTCAAGTTTGTTCTAGATCCAATAAATATATTGGGTCTCAAAGAGCCAATGTTTACGTTACTTTATCTCTACAACCAAGCAGAATTAAAAATAAATCAAAGATAAAAATTTGTATCTACTAAGAGAATTCATGGATGTTAATTTCTTTTCGATTTGTAATGATCAAGTGAGTAATCACACTTGATTTTAATGATAAACCACGCTAGTCTGGTCCATAAAATTAAGGATTAGTGAGAAATTGCCCATGCTAACAGTACACACGAATAACAAATTTATTCCATATCAGAAGAAAAAAGGCAATACTTCATTAAAAAAGAAAAAAAAAATCTGGGAAATATGTGGATTATAGATTTCATAAAAGTTCACTTATTCAGGAAGATGTTTTTCTCATGCTTCTTCTCGTAAATTGCATCTTACCAATTTTTTTTTTTTTTTTTTGGTATAGAATCAAACAATTAATATTTCTTTTTCGAATTCATTCATGGAAACCAAACTTTTTTTCTCTTTAAATTAATGATTTTGAAGGATTAAAATATGATTTGACAACAACTGAAGGATGTGATTTGATTGAATTTGAGTTATCTAAAAAAATATGGCAGCCTTTTCTTGCCGATTCTAAAATATGTTTGGTTATTTAACTTTTATCAATAATAATATCTAAATGTGATAGTTCAATTTTTTGATTTGCATAACAAAATAATCATACATTTAATGCCATTCGACAGGCTAATTAAAGCACACTATAGACATATTTAAGACCACAGATAACAATTTGAATATACAAAAGACCAAAATTTGAATCTGGTTTCATGAATAAATTAACACAAGCTCGACCCAGTGACTCAAAAACCTTCAAAGAAGAGACAGAAAGAGAAACATTCTGCGATGACATATTTTGAATACATTTTGCGGACAACTTTTGAGGCTTAAAATGCGAATATTTTACAAATTTACGTGTTTTTTTCCCAATGCTATTTTGTAGAATTATTGTTCAGTCATTTCTGTCCGAAAGTAACTCAACAATAAGCCTTTATTTTTGCAGCGTTGTTTTCCTTTTTTTCTGTTCTCTATATTCTGTTTTGTATTCTAGGTCTCATAATATGAGTATATATATATATATATATATATATATATATATATATATATATATATATATATATGTGTGTGTGTGTGTGTGTGTGTGTGTATACACATATTTTGAGAGTTAGAATTCTATTGGCAACTCAGTTCTTTTACATATAAGAATTAATGTCTGAGTTATGAGGATGTCTTTAAAAGGCTATCCCATTTCCTTCTTTAGAAAATGTCGAAAGTCCGCTTTATCATTGACTGTGTTTTCATTAAATAGAAATCCAGTTAGATGTTAAGAAATCTTGGCTTCTTTTTTTTAACAAACATTACAATGTACTAGACATTGTCAAAAAACTTCTTTGACATTGTCCTAACTTACCACAGTCGGTATGACCTGTGGCCTGATGGCTTTGATTGCCCCAACCACAAGAGGAACGGCCAGACAGTTGTCAACCTTTAGCCTGTCCAGCAGAATCGACAGGACACACACCAGACCGCTGTGTTCAGCACCGTTACTTCATCATAGAAATAACAAGAAAAAAAAAAGTTTTGTACTGATTATATGTATGTACATTGGGTTTTCGTTGTTACACCAAAACAAGAAATAGAAATATTTCGAGAAGTTTTGTTCTTAAAATGTGCCTTTGTTTCATGGTTGAGAATATCTGTTTGCAAGGTATTTACGTCAAATAATTTCTAAGCTTCCGTCTTGAAATTCCTGATATCATTGATTTGGTTTTTGTGACGATTTTAAAACTGTAGCATTTAACCATGGCGCTGGTGTTTAAAAATACAACATTGATTATGAAAATGCATTTTAAGTTTTACCTGAAATATACTGAGAAAAACATAGGAACTGAAATTCCAGAAATTAAAAAAAAGCACAATGTTTGTTCAGTGGCCTGTGGTTACGAATAAATCGGAAGACTGCGTTTCCTGTTTTTCTACTACTTGCCAAGTCGTATCCGCCAATTGGTCCATTATTAAATCATTTCTAAAAGTAAATGAAAAGTCTCAGCTCCTTAAAATATCTTCTGAATCAATTTAAGTCTTTGGTCGAGCATGGAAAATCCCAAATTATGTTTAAAAATGGCTTGGCTTACTTAAAATTTTACGATATTATTTGATCACATCTAGAACCGGATAAACAGACAAAAATACTAACAAAAGAAAAAAATATTTCAGCCGGCTGACTGATCATTGATATATTCGCCTCAAACAGGAAGCAATCTTTTCTACTAACTGTCTAATCCTCACTATACTCAGGCCACTGTTTGGTAGTACTTATTTTTTACACATTAATATAATTACGCACAATCTGCTATAAAGATAATGGCATGTTTCATGCAGAAGTAATGTGTAAATGTCGCCTCACAAATCGTTCTCTCTTTCACTAAATGAATGGAATATTCATTACAAAAGCGAGGCGCAGCACAAAATGCAACAGAAACACACAAGTTCCATTTACCGACACATGTAGACAGTTCTGTAATCCTCGCTGGGTCTGCATGCCTGTATTTTTTCCACTAGTCCTAGGACAGATTCAGGATTCAGTGTGACATTTTTACACAACAGACACGTCAGCCTCACATTGTGTAGATCAGTCTGATTAATAGATAAAGTGGATGAAACTTTTTTGTTTAAATATTATGATTGCAAGATAAAAAATAAATAATGTCTTAATTCCATATTACTGAAAAGGTAAAAAAAAAAGGAGGACACTGACATTAAACGATGATTGAAAGACGGCTGGTTTATGATTAAGAGTTTATATTTTTTTTTAAACACAGAACTCATTACAATTTTGGCAAACTCAGGCCTTAATCTCACAGAGCTTCTGGCTTCTCTGACACTATTGAAACTTGCCTACTGGGCGGACCATTTTCATATCTGGTCAATCAAATATCATTCAAGCTATCTTTTAATTAGATGTAGGAGGATTTCAGCTTTGAAAAAATGCCACATTTTAGTATTAGGTATACCTTATGATAATAAAAGTGTTTTAACTGCACAGGGTATGATTTTGATTAAATGTTATTGACAGCTTCTCCTTTATACTTTACATTATTTGTGTCATTTAATATATTATATGTTCAGGGATTTCAAAATTATCGTTTAAATGTTTAAATAATGCTACTGCTGTTGAGCAGGTCAACTGAATTTGCATCGATATCATTTTCAAAGACTGTAACCACTTAAATATTGTGCTTGAGGAGAGGAAAATATGACATTCTTTTTCTTCCAATCGCGATAGTCAGTAATTGGTTTTAACAGCGGTAAAAGGATGTTCGACCACCACAATTTTCCTTTTATCTAGAAGGACACATTTTAAATCTCTATTTGTGAGCTGTAGTACTTTTTAAACCTATGAAGGCTTAACTTTTCTAATGCAAATTCATTTAGACTATATATTACTAAACGTTCTTATGAAGTAAAGCTTATCTAGATCCCATCGTCTAACAGCTGTGACAAGTCAAAACAAATCTTAGAAGTACTGCCTCATGTGTTAATCGAATTTCTCGATTTCTCAAAGCGGTGATAGCTTGGATATTTAAAATGGCAAGACATACTACTTAACCCCCCAAAAAAAGCATGAGAGGAAATTAATTAAGTATAATTTTCTTCTAAATTTTTGTTGCCGGCATCTATTAATCATAAACACACAGGTACTAAGATAAATCATAAAATTTGGCTAGGAGGAAAAGATAGAAAAAAGTAAAGAGAAAGTACTGAAGGAAATACAAATAGGAAAGCATATGGAGAGTCAGACAGGCAGGTGATGTCATTACATTTTGTTTTCAGGCAGGAATATGAAAGTATTAGAGAGAGAGAGAGAGAGAGAGAGAGAGAGAGAGAGAGAGAGAGAGAAAACGAGAGAGAGAGAAAGAGAGATAGAGTGTGAGAGAGAGAGAAAGAGAGACAGAGTGAGAGAGAGAGAAAGAGAGAGAGAGTGAGAGAGAGAGAAAGAGAGAGGGAGAGAGAGAGGTGAAATTCAAAGTAAGAGGCAAAAAGAGGGCACAGATGAACGTGATCTCTACATGTGTATCTGGTAGAACTTACAGAGGAGCACGGATCCTGTGAGTCTTTTCTCTGTATAGTTAGATACATATGCTTTACGGTAGAGTTATCATCCACTGTAGTTGAATTTATTTCAATGTCATCAGTCTGGAATGGCTTTCCATCAGTTTCTGGTAAAAAATCTGCAATGCTCTGATAAAAAAGAAACACAGTGTGCATGTATTGTATTGGTGTTTGTGACACTTGGGCGTTTTTCGAGACATCAAGCAAAAGCGAATAACCCAAAAATTGCGTTAGCATGTCAATTATCAAACAGAATCATGTGGAGTGAGAAGGAACAAAGATTGACTACAATCAGGTTTTCAAAATATGGTCTTTTATTCTATCGAGCTTGGCTTGTTCCCGCTGCAGAGAACATTTTTTTTTTAATATTTAGGGTGTAAAAAAATATTGTTCGCACCAACTAGTTCAGGGACAGGTCAGATATCTTTATATCAGGGCTAAGCTCCTATCATCTTTTTTTTTTTGTTGTTTCGTTTTTCGTTAGACTCTGTCTGAATCTAATAGGCATTGAAACATTCCATTTTTCTAATTATGCCTAAAAATGGAGGACGTTTTTCGCTGGAAGCTGGTCAAAACAAATTTTTTAAGTGTTATAGTAAGCCCTAAGCTTTAATTTAATAACATACATTTTTTCTTTCTTAAATGTTAGCTTTCTATAGTTAACTATAATTTATATATGCAAAAGATGAATTTCTAATCATTTGAGTAGTAAGTTTTCGAGTGTAGAGGAATGAAGAGAGAGTGAATTACAATAAGTTTGCGAACTATTTATAGGTGAGGGTGTTCATTTATCGTTACATTATTTGTGAGAATTTTATAACATTGTAATTTATCATACAAATATTTTACAATTAAGATTTAGAGATAGATGAGGAACGTCAAATTATTTTGATTGCTTTTATGCTGTGTTGCTTTTTTTTTTTTTTAACACTTTCCCAGTTCACCGTTGATAGAATGACGAACTCAAATCTATTTTGTGTTCCAGTTGATTCATGAAATAATTTCGTACAGTGTAGATTCCTTCCGCACTACTGGTAACATAACATTTAAAGCACTCTGGATGGCAATGTTCGTGATAAATATACAGGGACCGTAGTACCTCGTCTGTCGCTCTGGATTCTACCTCAAACGCCACGACCATGCGAACATTAAACTGTGTGACCAATCGCCAGAAGTCTGTTACTGTGGAGGGTAAGGGCAGCTGTGTCAGGATGTCCTGCGATTTTTTATGCAGACTCTGAGAAAAGAAATCAGAGCGACATTGTAGTTGGACAAGGGATTGGTTTAGAGAAACTAAAAAATATTCTTGTCGTAAAGCATCATCGAAAATAAACTTAAACTCTTCAGAAACCAGAAAAAAAACCCAGTAATATATGCATTTTATCTGGAAAAAAATTAAGTCTTCATTGCGGCCAGAATGCTAATATATTTCTTAGAAGAATACCCTTTGAGTTTTAACAGATTGAAGTTTGCCACAACATTGCCATTTCACCTTTACACCCTCTGAATATATACAATTTAGCAAGAAGCCTGTATGTGCGTTACAGTCTTGTTTGCATATTTAAATGGATTTTCTACAGTTTGTGTGTAGTTAGCTTCAGTAATGCAAGTGAAAGCACAACTAAGCACAAAAAAGAAACTGCACAGAAATAGCTGACACAATAACACTGTGAAAGAGTTGGATCTATTTTAGGGATATTTCGTTTCTTTAAACATATTATGTTTATTTTCATCGCGAGGACAGAAATCAAAAATAAAAAAAGTAAACATAAAACTAAAAAAGAATGCTTCAGGTAAATGAGTGAAGGAACAGAAAACAACGATAGTTTTGTTCCACAACAAGTGGTTGGAGTCTGAATTAGATTTGCACTTTTTGAATTATAATTTTTACTGTAATTCCATGTACTGAGATAGCTTACAAAGAGTCGATGTATATAAAACAAAAGTCATACCGGCACAAATACGGCGTTGATGTATGTATCCTCGCCTTGCTTTTCAGCCGATAGGATTGGTCTGTGGGAGTTACCTGAATGGGGATGTAATATCTGTAAGTATGTATATATCAATATATATTTAAATTAGGACACAATTAATACCGAACATCAACTGTTTTACTTTGCAATAGATTGATGTGCAGTAAGACCCCCTGGTAAACTGACTTACCGTTATGATGGGCTTTTTGCATTAAATCTAAAAATAATACTTATTTTTCCCCCTTTTCCATTTTGCAGGCCTATGCCTGCGATCAGTGCAGGGCTATGTGCAATCACAGGCACTATTGTGTAGACCTGAATAATTATTTGCTTTGTGTTTTTGCTTATTATTTCCATAATTATTTACTTGGAAATAAAAACAAACAATGAGAAACAAAAAAAAGTTCAAGATTGCATTACCTGTAACAAGCTACATTTTGTGTTTGGATCATTCATCTCACGTTT
>BLXT01000600.1:19068-35495 GCA_019648995.1 Plakobranchus ocellatus | reverse complement strand
TTCTTCTTCTTCTTCTTCTTCTTCTTCTTCTTCTTCTTCTTCTTCTTCTTCTTCTTCTTCTTTGACCTGCATCACAAGCTTGATGAACACTAGGGCTAGGGATGTGTAATATATTATCTGTCTATCACATCCTGATCTTTTGAAGTGAGCAGAGTACAGTCAGCGTTAGAGCGACGCCAAATCACATGACAATATTGTTTCTCTGGGTGACACTATAACTACTCTACTCTGTTAAAGAATATGGGAATATTTACTATCTATTTAGATTATTATGAAGCCAATAACCAAGGTCAAAGCTGTCTCTGCACTTTTGTGTACTGCCAGAACCAGATTTTTCACTGGCACATGCTGATGAAGTTGAAAGGAAGTTATTAAATATGAATGTAACATTTGGAACGGCTTTTTTTAAAATAAATATTCATATACCTATTAACACGCGAATACAAGCACACAATTTTAAAGAAAAAGTTAGATTTTTTTTTTAACACCACAGAAATTCTTTGACGGTTTTATATATTTTGTTTTCTCAAATTCTATCACTGCGCTCATTGTGCAATATTATCTTTTTTTTAACCTGTACTTAAGTGGTCTGCCAATTATTAAATTTTGAGTTCTTCGTATCTTTTTTTATTTTTCATCGGATGATGTCATGCCAGTTTTATAAACTGTATCTATTTCCATCCTGCTATATACTTTAATAAACGTACGGCTCAAACATTTATCTCCCCAATATCCTGGGTCACATCCTTCTGAACATCTCCCATCAACATGATGACAGGGATTATCCTGTCCCGCACAATTGCTGCTGCACTTCTGTGAACAGCCAGAACCATATTTTCCACTGGCACATTCTGTTAACGATAAAACGAAGTTATTCTTGAATAGGAGTGTATTATTCAGTACGGACTTGATTGAAATAAATAATCATAAACCCATATACACGCAACCATAAAAATGCAAACTCGCATGTATATAAACACATCGTCCCGTTTTCTTCAGATAATTCAATTTGTCTCGATATCGGCAACAATACAGGTGAGCCGAACTTGAATTACCGATATAGTAACATTAAAAGGCTTTTGTGCAATCATACGTAAATTGCTTATCACAACAAGAATGTTTTGCATTCACAACAATGTCGTCGAATGTTCTGATGCATTTCAATCATTGAATACTTTTTTTGCGATATTTACATAATTGTCCCTAACCCAGTTCTCCCTTCCTCCCCCTTCACCTTTTCCTCTTCATCTTCCTCGTTCAATATTCGCCTCTTCGTTTTCTTCTACTTCTCTTTAACTCATCCTCTTTCCCTCGCTGTTCTTTTCCTTTCCCTCCTCCTTCTACTCCTCCCTATTCCCTCCTCATCATTTTCACCCTCCTCTTTCTATTTCCTCCCCTGCGTATCCCTTCCCTACTCCTCTTTCTCTCCCCTCTTTCTTCCACTCCTTCTCCATCCCTTTCTCCTCTCGGATTTTCTACTCCTCTCCTCTTTCTCCTATTCCTCCTTCTCCTACTTTTGTTCCTTATGCTCCTCCTCACCACATATTTCCACCCCCATGCTCTTACTCGTCCTACTCATCTTTTTCCTCCTTCTTCTTTTCCTTCTCTTCCTCCTCTTTACTCTCTCTTTCTTTCTATGTTTAACCTCATCTTACATCTCTTTTTCTTCTCCTTTCCTATTCAGCCTCCTTTCCTGCCTCTTCACCTGTTTTTTTTTTTTGTTTTTAAATAAACGTCCTCTTTCTCTTTCCGCTCTTCCTCTCCGATTCTCTTAATTCATTCCTTTCCTCCTCCATCTTTTCCGCCCCCTTAACCTCTTCTTCCTGTTCCTCCTCCTCCTCTTCCTCCTCTTCCTTCTCCTCCTTCTCCTCCTCATCCTTCTCCTCCTCCTCCTCCTCCCCGTTTTTCTCCTCTTCATCCCTCTTTTTAATCTTTGCTTTTCCTCCCTTCTCCTCCTCTCCTCTTTGAGAAGTCTTAAAACACACCTAAGGTGATCAAACAAAATCTCTCTTTAAACTTAAACCTTTTACAGGCATCAAAACACCCAAATCTCTTTTAAACGAATAAGTTTGAAACACAGAAGCTATCAAATAAACTCTATCTACATGAATAATACGTTTTATTATTTTTTTTTCAAAACATCACACGCATCTTTTACAACGGTTTATCCGATCGAGCACCAACGATGTCCTTTATAATTACAAAAATAACACTTTTTTTGAAAAGAAGCATCAATTCAATTGAATGCATTAACTGAAAACAAAAACCTCAAAGCAGCTCCCTATTTTCATCTAGCCTAACACCAATTTATGTAATCAAATATAATTCTTGTCTCTTTTAACGGGCATCATTTCAAATTTTAATTTTATGTTCCCGTGCATCTATGACAAATGGTTAAAGTATGACAAAAAAAAACCAACCTTAACTGATATATCTTATATATATATAAATACACACACATGTATATATATATATATATATATATATATATATATATATATATATTTATATTATATATATATATATATATATATATATATATATATATATATATATTTATATTATATATATATATATATATATATATATATATACATATATATATATATATGTACATACTTCAAAGAAAGACTATAATTAAATTGGAATCAGTTCTTGTGAAAATTGCTTAATGTGAAATCTTTGGTTTAACGTAACGATAATTTGATCACGATGTATATTTTTATTATTTTATTAACTAAAAATCTAGATTTAGTTATTCAAGTGAAAGTAAAAAACTGCGATATTTAGTATAAGATTTGATTAACTCAAAGATACTATTCTGTATTTAAAGAATTCTGTATTTACTTTTTCAAAGTATAGCATACCGGGCTTCTGCCTTTGCCTATTTTTTTTTCCAGAAAAACCAAGAAATGTTTATTTTTATATAATTTCTTTAAATACAGATAACGATATGATATAAAAATAAACAGGTCTGATATAAAAATAACCATTTGTTGGTTTTCCCTGATAAAAAAAATAGGCAAAGGCAGAAGCCCGGTATGCTATACTTTGAAAATTACTTTCTGTTTGAGATCTTATGAATACCAACCTTTGTCACATTTTTCATTCTGAAAACCAGCATTACAGCCTTTGGTACATTTGCCATCAAAGCGGTCACAAGGGTTGTTCTTTCCGGCGCAATTCTTGCTGCAGATCTTTGTACATCCAGGTCCATATTTTCCAGAATAACACTCTGTGATAGTTGTAAACATTTTGGAGATTCTTGATATCAGAAAAAAATCCTTTCACCGTTATCGTGCACACCTAAGAGGGTAAAGGTACTCGCCCCAGAGCTAATATTCAAATCAACTGTAGAGATTCCAGTTCAAGAGACCTAATGTGACATCAAATATAAGCGTACATATTTAATACACACTTAAGTTACCCCAGTCCTTATATAATTCTTAATAGTTTCAGTGCTATAGTATTAGCATGGGTGTGGTCAATTTCAGCTTTATAGTAATTCTTGATGAAATCGATAAAATTATAACGAGTTTCACGTGCTGTTAGGAATCTTTTCAAAATACTTGCACTGCTGCATTGATAACGGGACTGCGTTTGGACCTTTGCCTATTTACTATAACCAGTAGGTATTGTTCATACGGGAGGTAAGGAGAGTGCGGTGAGAAATTAGCATATGTTCTGTCATTCACAAGTGTCGCAGTTTTTTTTATATACAAGGGTTTAGATTGGTTGGGCACTAAAACTCCATTTTGACGAAGACAAAATAATGCATTAATCTATCTATGGGCTGCATTTACCAGGACTTTATTCTTTTTTCAACTAAGTTCTTGTTATATCAGGATATTGGTAGATGCCATAGCAAGAGACTGAACATTGAAAGCGATTCCACCAAGTAAACTAAAATTTCTTTGGAAAAAGGTAAGTCTCAAAAGATTTTCCACATTAGAATGAATGGCGTCTATGATATGGAAATAGCATGGAATTCTTTTAGTTCATTCACTGGTGTTGAGAAGCCCCACAAAAAGTTAAGCAACGATAATGTCTAAAGTTGGCAAGAACATGAATTTTATTGTAAGAAAAATCAATCTATTTATCAAGCAGAGAGATTTAATCTGAGATCACACATAAAAGAAAGATAGCTTTAACTTAAACATTGATAGATTTGAGTTCCTGAACGGATCACTAAAAGTATATGCGGTATATGAATAATAAAAAAAAAACCCTGGAAGCATATCTGTCATGGTCTTTATTGATTGTATGTATATTGACAAATATTTTTTTTCAGCCTCGTGCATAGATTCATTCTTCATTATACATTGCCTCAAAACAGCTCCATATTTTCTATTGTTACCTAGCTTAACACTAATTTCTGTAATCAAATATAAGTCTTGTCTTTTTTCATGGGCTCCATTTCGAATTTTAGGAGGCTAAAGTATGACATATATTATTAAACAACAAAATCTTTATCTGATCCTCCCCTTTCACTCTTAATATAAATATATATAAATATATATGCTTCTAAAGAAACGACAGTGAAAAAATCATACAAGTGGAATCAGTTCTTTTTCAAATTGTTTATTGTGATACCTTTGGTTAGCGTAACGCTAATTAGATTAAGATGCATATCTTTAATATCTATTTGCTCAAAAATCTTCGTCAAAATTCAGATTTATTTATTCAAATGAAAGAAAACAAACCAGCGATATTTAGTATAAGATTTGATACACGCAAAGATAATATTCTTTATTTCAAGAAGAAGCTATGATAAAAGTATACATTTCTTGGTTTTCTCTGACTACAATTAATGACATGTGAATTTTTTCAAACAAAACTCTCGCTAGGTTAGGATATGGGCAAATGCCATGAAATGAAGACATCGAAAAACGGTTTCTTTTGCGAAGCTTATTTTGAATAAGGTTAGTCTCAACAATTTTCAGGATTAAACTTGATAAGAAATGAAAATTTTCCTGTCAATTAAGAAAAATCAATATTTTGTTTGGCAGAGAGGTTAAATCCGTGATCTCACTATATACGAAAGATGGCTCTTTTTAACTGATAACAGCTTGCAGTGAGCTATACATATCAATGTTTCCAAGGGAACACAGAGTTATATAGTAAAGTAAACTAAGTTCAATTTTGTTTTCAAAATTGTTTTATGTGACATCTTTGATATTAGCTTAACACTAATTTGATAACAATCTATAATTGAGTTACCTATAAGATCAAATATCGACGTTAAAGCTCCGATTAAGGGATGGTAGTGAAAGAAAAAAAATGATGTTTAAACTAAGATTTGCTCAACTCAAAGATAATATTCTATATTTAAAGAAGGGGCTATGGTAAAGTTATACATTTCTTGGTTTTCTCTGATAACAATTAATGCAAAAGCAGTACCTCGGTATGCAATCAAATTTAAATTACTTTTTTTTTCTTCATATCTTATAGATACCTACCTTTGTCACATTTTGCATTCTGATAGCCCGCATTACACCCTTTACTACATTTGCCATCAAAGCGGTCACATGGGTTGTTCTTTCCAGCACAATTCTTGCTGCAGCTCTTTGTACATCCAGGTCCATATTTGCCAGAATAACACTCTGTAAAAGTTGTAAACATTTTAAAATTGTAGACTTCAGAAAAAATCCTTTCACCGTTATCGTATACACCTAGGAGGGTAAAGGTACTGGTTCCAGAGATAAATATTCAAATCAAATGTAAAGATTACAGTTCAAGAATACAAAAGCGAGATCAAATATAAGCGTACTTATCGTGTACTAAAGCTACCCAATATTTGTTTCCCGAGTAATTTTGTATACGACAGTCCTTCTATGCCTCTGAATCATCTCAGCGCTATATTATTTCAATGAGTGTGGTCAATTTTAGCTTTTAAAACATTTTTGATAAAATCCATAAGTTCATAACGACCTTCATGTGCTATAAACAATCTTTCTAAAATATTTGTACTGTTGCATGGATCCCAGGATCGCGTTTAGACCTATTCCAATTAACTAGAACAAGTAGATTTTGTTCACAATGGAGGTAATGAGATTACGGTGAGAAATTAGCCTATGTTATATCATCCATATATGTCGTTGTTGTTCATATACATGGGCTTTCATTGGTTGGACACTAAAACTCTCTTTTTTTTTTAAGCAAACCAATGCAAGCATATCAATTTGTCTACCGTGGGACTACGTTACCAGAAATTGTAAAACCTTTTTTCAAATAAGTTATTGTTACATCAAGATATTGGTAGATGCCATAGTAAGAGACTGAATATTGCCTAGTGATTCTACCAATGAAAAATAAAAAAATTAAGGTTAGTCTCAAAGATTTTCGACATTAACATGAATGGGGTCTATGACATGGAAAAGGCATGATAATCTTTTTTTTTTACATTCACTGGTGTTGAGAAGCTCCACAAAGATCGAAACAACTATAATGAAGATGTATGAAGTTGGCAAGAACAGAAATTTTCCTGTGAATTAAGAAAATCAATCTTTTTCTCAAACAGAAGTTAAATCTGAAATGTCACGATGAACGAAAAATAGCTTTTATTTAAATTTTAACAGCTTGCAGTTCCTATATGGGTCACTAAAAGCAGATGCAGTATACAAAAAAATCCCCAGGAAAAAAATCCATCGAAGAATATCTGTCATGGTCAATGTTGTTTGTATGTCTATTACCAAATATGTTTATGAGCTTGGCGCAAAAATCCATTTTTCATAAACAAAACCTCAAAACAGCTCAATATTGTCTATTTTCATTAAGCCTAAAACCAATTTCTGTAATCAAATGTAATTCTTGTCTTTTGTGGTGGGCACCATTACAAATTTTAAATTTAAAACTCACCGTACATCCATGACCAGTGGCCAAATTTTTACCTATATCTCATCAAACAACAATAGCCTTAACTGATCCTTCGACTCTCTCTCTCTCTCTCTCTCTATATATATATATATATATATATATATATATATATTTGCTCCCAAGTCAGGATTTTTGTTTAAAATTGATTTGTCAATCCCCTCCCCTCCCCCTCCCCCCCTTTTTTTTCATCAACGATTACCTTGATTCATAATACGGTAAGGAGTCTGTTATCTGTATATCACATCACCACATCCTGATCTTTTGAAGTGAGCAGAGTGCAGTCAGTGTTAGACCAACGCCTAATCACATGACAATATTGTTTGTCTGGGAAACACTGTAACTACTCTACTCTGATAAAGAATATGGGAATGTTTACTTTTTTTTTTTCTTTTAATTGATATAAAGCTGAAGGCCAAAGTTAAAACTGTCTCTGCACTTTTGTGTACTACCAGAACCAGATTTGCCATTAGCAGATACTGATGAAGATGAAAGGAAGTTATTATTAAATAAGAATGTATCATTTGGAACGGCCTTGATAGAAATAAATATTTATAGACCCATTAACTCCCGTATACAAGCATACAATGTTATTGAAAAAGGTAGGGTTTTTTTTAACACCATAGAAATTTTTTGACGGTATAGCACATTTTGTTTACTATAATTCTATCACTGCTCTCATTGTGCAATATCAATTTTTTCAATCTGATTTGAAACAAAAATTCAAATGATATTAGTCCAGCTTTTAATAAGTGTGCATATTTTCATCCTGTCATATACTTTAATGAACTTACGGTTCCAACATTTATCTCCCCAATATCCTGGGTCACATCCCCTTGAACATCTTCCATCAACATGATGGCATTCATTACCCTGTCCCGCACAGTTGCTGCTGCACTTCTGTGAGCAGCCAGAACCATATTTTCCACTGGGACATTCTGTTGGCAATAAAACAAATTTATTGGGGAATAGGAATGTATCAATTCACTTCGGCTTGATTGAAAAAAAAATGTATAAACCCATATACACGCGAATATAAGAACACAAACTCGTATGCATATGGACACATCGTCACGTTTTCTTCAGATAATTAAATTTGTGTTGATATTGGCAACAATACATGTAAGCCGAACTTGAATTACCGATATAGTAAAATTAAAAGACATGCATGCAACCATGTATAAATCGCTTATGACGAAAAGCATGTTCTGCAATTACAACAAAGTCGTCCAATGTTCTGATGCATTTAATTTATTGAACATTATTTTTTACAATAATCATATAACTGTTCCTAACCCCGTTCTCTCCTCCTCCCCCTTCAAGATCTCATCTTCATTTTTCTTGTTCAATTTCTTCCTTTTCCTTCCCTTCGACTTCACCTCCACCTCTTCCTCTTTCCCTCGCCCTTCTTCTCCTTCCCTTCTCCATCTACTCCTCCCCATCCCATCCTTTTCGTCAACTTCACTATCCTGTTTCAATTTCCTTCATCCTCCCTCACCGTCCCCTTCCCTATTCCTTCTATTTCTCTCTCTCTTTCTCCTTCTTTTTCCTATGCCTTTCTTCCTCCTTCTCCTCGTTTAGTTCCTTCTGCTACTTATTTCCACACATTTTCATTTTCCCCTTGCTCTCACTAGTCCTATTCGTCTTACTCGTCCTACTCATCCGATTCCTCCTTCTCTTCCTCCTCCTTCCTCTCTCTCTTTCTATGTTTAACCTCATCTTCCTCCTCTTCCTCTCTTCTTTCCTCATCGGCCTCCTCCCCTACCTCTTCATCTTCTTCTCTCTTATTAAACCTTTTCTTTCTCCTCCCGCTCTTCCTCCCCGATTCTCTTAATTAATTATCTCCTCCTCCAACTTCTCCCCATCCTCCTCCTCTTCTTTTATCTGCTCCTCCTCCCCCTCTTCCTCTTCCTCCCTCTTTTTAAACTCTGCTTCTTTTCCCTTCTCTCCTCTCCTCCTTGAGAAGTATTAAACACATCTTAGGTGATTAATCAAAATCTCTCTTGAAACTTCCAAACCTTTTACTGGTATCAAAACACCAAAACCTCACCTCAACGAATGAGTTTGAAACATAGGAGCTACTAAATGAACTCCATCCTAATGTTTATGCTTTGTTTTCTTTTTTCAAAATATCGCACGCATCTTTCACGACCGTTCATTGGCAGGTTCATGATGTCATTTATGTTTGCAATAAAAAACACAGGTGGATTCATTCAACTGAATGCATTAACAGTAAACAAAAAGCTCTGAGTGGGCAGATTTCTTTCATCGTCAGGATTATGCTTTATGAAGAAAAATCATGGATGAATGTGAAATTTGAGAAAGAGAAAGAAATATTTGGAGAGAAATGATACTATATATAGACACTGGTGTTAAAAAACCCAAAACGAACTGTTGCCTAGAGGCAGTTAACACAGACACAAAATGAACACCAGATTCCAACACTCTTCAGAGTTTGTCCAAGAACATCTTCGGAGGAAATACAGCATTATAATATAAACGGTATACTTGAAACAATTAAAGATAAGGCTGATGAGTCTCATGATCATACTAACTAGTTAGCGATGCATCTGTCTCGGGATTTTACTTGCTTAAAAGTAGCAACTGCACCGTCAGGATGTCAAACTTTAGTTAATTGATAATTTAGTAAAAAATTTTAGATCTATATTTGCTTACATAATATAAAGTTAGAAGTCATGTTTGAATAATTTCAATTTATCTGGATGGAACGCTTGTTTATAGATAAACCCGCTTTCTTGATGGAGATTCTCAATACAAACTAGTCGGTGAAGGTATGCAAGAGCGTAACAGGTTGTCTAATACATAGAGGCCGACCGGCTAAGTCGGTGCTGCGTTTCTTTCATAGCTTTCCAGAATCGACAGTAATACAATCAAGTGTGAATAATGTAATGCATTATGTAAGTGCTAAAAATAGAAAACAGTCCATCAAAACACATTTGTCATGGTCAATATTGATGGTTGATTACCAAATATTTTTCCACCCTCGTGCATAAATTCGTTTTTGTTTTTAAAAAATTGCCTCAAAATAGCTCCATATTTCTTATTTTTCATTTGACCTAACAATTTCTCTAATCAGTGATAATTCTTCTCTTATTTCGGAGGGACCATTTTAAATCTTGAATTAAAATCCCTTCGCGAGTTGACTTCAAGTGGCTAAAGCATGAAATATATGTAATCAAACAACAAGACCTTAGCTGACCCCATTTCAAGTTTGCTTCATCACTTCAAGTTACAACACAGAAGACAAAACAACAATGTGTGGTGCATGGAAAAAGACAGTTATCCCTTCGCGCGTCAGCGTCAAGTGGCTAAAGCATGAAATATATGTAATCAAACAACAAGACCCTAGCTGACCCCATTTCATGTTTGCTTCATCACTTCAAGTTACAACACAGAAGACAAAACAACAATGTGTGGTGCATGGAAAAAGACAGTTATCGTGAGTGAATGGATGAAGAGAACAGATGGGGTAGGGAAGGGATAGAATAAGAAGAATCATAAGGGAAAGTTCCAGAGGGAAAGATCTGAGATTTCTGTTTCTAAGGATAGAGACTGATACGTTATTAAGTGTGTGGTGGTTAGCATATTGTAAAAGGCAATGACAACCATGGAGAAGAGTGCAAGGGAGAAATTAACATTATGTGGCATACATTAATCTTCTAATTAGAATTGATCCATAATAATCTCTTTCTGTAAAAGACAATAAAAGCAAGTCTACGAATTAAAAAAAAGGAAGGAATCTGAACAACAAACCCACGCAAAAGTAGTTATCATTCTGAATCTACGATTTCATCAAGATCGATGAAATGACTATCCAAAAAGAGATTTATCTCTGTGGCGCATGCAGTTCTACTGATCATAGGCCTAATTTGATCGTCCTTTTTTTGTTTGTTTTTTTTTTTTAATCTTAGGTGTAGATGCTAGTCAGGCGGAGCACTGGTAAAAGAGGACATTGTATCTTTAGACAAAGACAGACACACGACACAGAAATGCACCCCATAACGAAACCGAGGCATGGCGTCTTCAGTAAAATCATCATCACACATAATGCAACAATTTTAGCAAACTAGGATTTCATTGCCATTAGAAATCAATGATATCCAGCAAATTACAAGCAATGCTACAGAAATCTAATTGTAAATTATTTGCCTGGCACATTTAAACCATAGGACGTTGCCTATGAATGATCTATCCTCTCCGGAAGATTTATGAATAAAAAAACTTTTTGCCTGAGATGAGCAGAGAATCCAAAATGGAAGCTTCAAAATTAACAAATCTAGACATCATTGAAATACAACAGCAACAGGATATGTGATAGAGGCTGACGGCTTCCAGAACTTTCAGTAGGCGGTAGTGTGTTTATGAGGAATGCTGATGTCTCTTGGCAGCCTCGTTCACGTATCGCTCAACACACCAAAACACCATTATCATAGACCAGACAGCACTTAATACAACCAAGTGCATCGATCTACCTGGATCCGAAAGCGCGCACAAAAATTTTCTTTAGCACAGAATTGATCACTGGGAAAGGTAAACTAAATTGCGACCCGGATTGGCCGTGTTTTATTTATACACGCAACAGATATGCACATACGTACATCTATATTTTGGCAGAAAGTAACGTGATCATGAGAATAAAATAACATAAATTACCTTTAAAAGAAGCAATATTAAAGCTAACTGATAATGTTTCATTAAAGAAGCATTTTCGTTATGTTTTTAGATGATTATATAACTCAATAGACAAGTTGTAATACTCGTAGCTAGGCCTATTTCTCTAAGATCCACCTTTAGTGCCATGTCTAGTTCACATACATCTTTCTTCTTACGGATATGTGTATAAAAAAGTAGTCATATAAATAGTGAATCTGCTATTGCTCGATTTATAAACAGACATGCTTTTAGCAACGCATTTAAATTTATGACTCCTAAATATCACAGAAGAAATAAAAATATGCGATTTCAATGATAGAACCAAGAAACCGGAAACTTCATTCAGGTAGCTCCCGTTTGAATTACGGGATAAGAGTATTTTGACAATGCCATTTGAGACAAGTCGCAATAGACGACCGAAGCAGGCGCTCGTCCACTAACCTCTCTCTCCGTCACAAAGCTGGCATCTCTTTCTCTTCATATTTCTTTGTCCTCTCCCCTCTGTGAAATCGTTCTATCTGCTTCTTTTCCACCGTCTTCTTCTTCCTTTTCTAGCGTGGAGTCTGGGATGCAATCGACCCCAGGTTCTGCACAAGTTCTAATGGCCACAATCAACACATCGACTACTGCGTGTCCATTGTTCATCGTGCGCTCCGTATCAAGGTTGCGTAAAGGCGTATACTACTTGTATCGCTTCCACACATTTGCTTTACTTTAGGTGAAATAACTGCGCTATGTATCTAATCCCACCTTTGCTCATGTTTCCATTCCGTTATACAAATGTATGGCAGAGATATAAGGTCAGATAGATCTTTATGCGAGCCGACAGATTTGACTACATAACAGTACATAATTCTGGAATTACAATGGATAAATATCCACTAAATACATAAAACATGGCACTTATATCACTTTCTTCAAATTTAATGGACCGCAAAACACAAAAAAATTGTGTTCCTTAATCTGTAGGCTTTAAATTTAGTGAACTAGTAGTTAAAGCTAGTTGTAAGATACAGGTCTTTTGGATCTTGATTTTTTGGCTACTCATGAATTCAAAACAAAGCCAGAGTTAAATTTAATCCGCAACCAGAAAAGTTCAGAGAACAGGTGTGAACCTGCGAAACTGACACAACTGAAATATTAAAAATATGAATGAACATAATGCGCAGGTTGAGGCAGGCGAATCGTGAATTTCGCGTCATTGTTGAGTACTGGCCACAATACCCTTAAGTGCACCCGCTCGCGGCAAATCAATCAGAATTCTGGTCATGAGAGCCAAAAAAGTAATGTCTCAACGCACACGGGTAAGCTTCATACCGCTGGTCTTGTCTGTTTTATTTTTATTTATTTATTTATTTATTTATTTATTTATTTATTTATTTGTGTAAATTTGCCCCTTTTTCACCAGATAAGGCCAATGTCTAATTTTTTGTGGAAGTTTCGCGATACACTCAGAAGTATTTCGCTATGATTTGGTCAACAAATTTGGTCATTATCCACATACTATATCGACCCAGAATGTTTTTCATCCGGACGACAATTGCACAGGTATGGTAGGTAAATTCAAGATATAGCAAATATACCCATACACGATTAAAAACTTGCAATTAGTAAAAAATAATTTTTAAAAGCCATGTAAATTTAATACTGCTATCATTCTTTATCGACAGTTACGATTATTTCAAATATATTTTTCCGTGTCAACTTTTCGATTGGTTTGGATACTTATTACACCTGTTATTACATTTTCTCACTGCGGTCATCTTAAGCGGTGCATACCTATAGGCCAAATCAATTTAGAATTAGGACCAGGGCTAGAATACGGCCCTCTTCTTTAGCTTGTAATGCCACATCATTACTCTTCTCCTTTACAATGAAGTTGTTACTTATATTCAATGAATCAGATTTTTCCTCCTATCGTTTGATAATCCTTACTTGAAATCTTATTAGTACTTATTACGTTTATGCGTCATCAAAAACAGAATCCCTTTATAACGAAAATGAATACATGTAACACAAAATCTGAAAACTCATTGGCTTATACTATGTCAGGTTGTGTGTAATATATTCTGATACTGTTCTTCCTGCTAACCCTTTAGATATTTATCGCCCCAGTAGTCTGGTTTAGCCCCTTTAAGCATTTTCTATCTACATAGTGACAAGTATCGTCCTGCCTCGCATTAATTTTTTTTATAGATATTGCGGCATGCATTTCATTTTTTTTGTGTTTGAACTGTATCCTTTTTAACGCAGATTGCATGGTTGTGGTAAGTAGGGTACATTGGATTTTTATCGATTATAGCATGCATTCCATTATTTATTGTTTATGGATTTCCTTATTTATTGGTTATAACAAATCAATCATGTTTTAAGCATTATTGGCATCATACTGTTTTTTGATTACCCCACTGTTTTAGTGTGCGGTAAAGTTTCTTAAAATCTTATTTCCAAAACTTTATCCAAACTAGCCACCACTGTTGTGGCAAATAATAATAACGACATTAAAAAAAAAAAAGATCGTAACATAGCAAAACTAACATATTCCAATTTCAATAATTGTTTTCCACCAGCAAGAAGAAGTGATTTACAATTTAATGTTGACATTGTATTACATTATCTTTGCCTATCACTTCTCTCTTTTTCTTCTGATTCACTGTTCTTTTTATTTCTCTGTCTTCATTTTGCCTTCTCTCTGTTTCACCTTTCGCACGCTATTATAAATTTATCATTTCAATGGGGTTAGCGACACGCCTTACAGCAATCTATGGGTTGCGAGTTCGGTGATTTTAACTTCTTCCATTATTTCACATTTCTCTCTTTTCTGTCTCTTCTCTGTTTCTCTCTCTATCTTTACCTCTCCCTTAGTCAATCCCTTGCTTATTCGCGTCTCTCTCATTTTCATTCTCTCTTTGTCTTATTATTCTTTCTTCTCTCTGCTACTCTCTTTTTCTCTATGTAAAGATCTCTCTCCCGCTATCTGTCACTTTTTCTACTTCTTGCTCTCCCTCTGCCATTTCCTTGCTTCTACTGCTTGTCATTCTCTTGTTCGCTCTCACTCTCTCTTTCGCTCTCCCACTCTCCCTCTTCTTTATTTTGTTCTTGAAGTAAAGAAGAAGAAAACAGTTCTCTTTACTTCATATATTGCGAAATTTAATCCCTTCATCCTAGTTTATTTTCCTTTGGCCAATTTCCCCCTCCCCCTTTTGATCTTTTGCTCTACTATTATTACTGTCTCTATCATTCACCCTTTGTATATAATGTGTTTGTGTGGTGTGTCCGCGTGTGTCTCCTTCCCATATTCGTAGTTGTTTTCCCGCCACGTATTCTTATTTTGCTCTGAACACAGGCGTATCGATGCATAAAATTACATTCAAAAGTCTTGAGCATGTTTCTTCTTTGATCCCTTTCTCTGTAAACAATCTTTGTATTTTCACCTTGTTACGGAATTCATTTTTTTCTTTCCCCAGTTAATTTCTTCTCTGACCACAATACGAGTAACAAATTAAAGACGCATCGTAAATCATACACTACACGATGAAATTTAAGAGCAGAATCTCTTCAGATACCGCACTGTATTTGTCTGTTTTAAACATGACTGTGTGGGCCGGCCTTGTCGCTGCCTGCCTTAGCCGCAAAATAAGTGCGTGAACTCTAAAGTTATATAAGAGTATCTATATGATGCCAGTTGATTTCCTTCCCTTTCTCCCACCTTCCTCTATCCCTTTCGCTCTTTCCCTCTCTGCCCGAAAAAAAAATGTCCCTTTCAGTTTCCTTGAATTTATTTTAATGTATCAATAAAAGAAGTCATCTACTTCTGTACATTTCTATTTCACATAACCAATAAGACTATTTTTGTTACTTAAGTAATGTATAGCAGTCAGAAAGCAAAATGTACGAGTAGATCTTCATTGATTCAAATTATGATCCTTAGAATTCCGAACAAAAAATATGCTCGTTTTCATTCAACGGAATCTTCCCTTTGATTTTGAGACTGTTCCCAGAGGAACAGATATATATATATATATATATATATATATATATATATATATATATATATATATATATATATATATATAAATCTTACGTGTGTAACAATCCTCCCCTGTGAAGCCAGCAGCACATCCAGATGGACAACCTCCCGTGCTCACAAAACAGGCTTCTGTCTGGTCGACACAGTTACAGTCACGCTCACACTGGCGGCCAAACTTTCCTGGTGGACATACGACCTCTGAAACATATTCGTCGGGAAATTAGGACAATTCAGTTTTAAAAATGAAAACCCACACAGACGTAATAGCCAGCTTAACGTCGAAACTCGATTTATAACCCTAAATTTTTTATTCCTTACTTTCACAGGTATAGAGTTGATTTATAGAGTTGAAATATGAAATCTACTTCAGAGCTAAGTCACATAAAATCCTGTGCTTGTTTTCTATACTTAAGGTAAATCAAATTGAGGTTTCCCTATGTTGATCCCTGGTGCCTCATCCATTTAACACCTCTATTGGCAAACAGGCAGCGTAGAAACTTTAATTTAATCCGGATACTGCAAGCTAACTTTTTTCAAAAGAAACATCAGTGCAATACTCCGAAATGTACTATAAAAATTACTTCAATTTTGTTTTTCTTTCACAGCTTAATTGGTAAAAAGTCATCCATCGCAAATTTGTAAAAAACTTCGAAAATTTGGACCCGCTTTGTTCATTTGACTGAATGAGGAACGAAGGCAGTAGATTGAAATATCTCATGTTATTTGTTAAATGATAACAAATGCTTTTCTTTCTAATTTTTCTTTTCAATAAAGGTTTGTGGAATACATGCTAGCCGCAGATTACGTGTGTGTGTGTGTGTGTTTTTGCGTGATGGAAAGGTGAAAAAAG
>BLXT01000597.1:921171-931489 GCA_019648995.1 Plakobranchus ocellatus | reverse complement strand
AGGCCTTGTTGGTACAGTTTCTAGGAAAGCGCCCTGAGATCAGCAGCACCCCTTCTGCAGTGGGCTTGAGTTCAATGCCCGACCTGATGAGGGCCTCACAGCCTGAGGTCATTCTGTTTTGGACGGCTAATATGGAAAAATAAAATCGAAACCGAAAGCCCTAAATTACTGACTTGGCTGATCCCAATGGAAAGCTACTTTCCAAAACTGAGGCTGAGCTGGTGTCCAGAGTGAAGTCTCCGTATTGTGGCACATTGGATTTCTTTCTTCCTGATCAATTTTCTCACTCACCACAGCGGTAATATGTTTACTGTGTTCTCCAATTTTGGCTTTTTTTTCTTCAGAGACTTCCTTAAAAAGACTTCAATGCAATCTATAGACGAGTTCTTTGCCAGCCTCGTTTGTTTTCAGTTAGAGCATTGATATGGCATTGTTAGTGAAATTGTTCTTGAATCCTAGGGGATCTTTTGACACTAGTTCAAATCAACCATTGTTACACAACCCGATTGGGATAAAAAAAAAAGTAAAATTATCAAATAGTCACTAAGTTATATGATTTGAAAAATCTTCCGTACCCATGGTTGTATCAACACAAATCTTTGTTTACATCATTTTGATCGATTTCTTCTGTAATTATTGCCAAGGTTTTGAATGATGGCATTCTTCATTTCATTTTATCGCCACTTCGAAATGAAGTATACATAGAATTAATCGCCCGAAAAATTGTGAACAACCAAGGAATCTGCATGTGTGGAAGGGATGAAACCAACCCCTGTGATATACTGATGATGCAGCACTCGCACAGATCAGATAAAAAAAAAAGAAAAGAAAAAGGATGCACTAAATATTGCGAAGAAAACAAGTGAAGTCTTTGGCTTAGATATGCAGACTAAGAAAAAAAAAGGAATGGTATTTCTTAAAAGGATCTCAGCACACACCAGAATCAGTCGACGATGCACACATTGAATTGAACAAGTAAAAGATTCACATACCGAAGGCTGGCAATTACAAAAGATGGACAGTCTGAGACTGCAAAAAAAAAAAAAAAAAAAAGATTGTATCGACATATTAAAATCAAGATGCATAAAAATAAAGTCGAAAAAAATCTCAGTTGCTGTCAGACTCCTTAAGTGAGAAGTTACACTTTTGACCGAGTGTGAAACATTGACATTCAACAAGTCACTAGAAAAGAAAACAATTGGAAATGTGGATTTTTAAACAAATTGAGCCAAGTATGGTGGGGCACAGAGAATAACACATGACTTGTTAACTACAAGTGAAATTATCCCGGTTAGCTGCTATCCGAAGCAGGATATTTTCTTTTGACACACGAGAAATAAAACATGAGAACGTGTGTAACGACCAATCTGGCCATGTGGAGCGGAAAACGCGAGGAGAACATCAGTCAATGTGGAAGAATGGCATGAAGGCATGGACAAGATTAACATTGACAGAATGTACCTGTGCCAACAGAGACTGATGATCCATTTCACCTCAACCCCACAATAGATGGCACTTCACACACACACACACACACCACACACACACACCACACACTCCTGAGTAAAAGAATTCTTGCTTGTGGAAGAGGGTTTGGGGAAGTCACTGGATGGAGGGGAGAAAGGCGAAAAGAAAGGTTCATTCTGGGAAGGGGAACACTTGTTTTTGCAAAAGGCTTTTTTTTTTTTTTTTTTGCCTTTCTTTAAATTCTAAAGCGTGAAATCCTGAAATTCTACACAGGATGGATGTACCGCTTATGGTGAACTGATGACATTTAACACCACTGGAACGAAACGGATCAAGTCATCCGCCATTCAATCTATCGATAACTCGTTCATTCAATCATGTAGTCTATCTACTTCCAATGGTCTGATAGAAAAACTGATGTCTTTACTTTGGTATTTTCCAACGCATCTTCAGCTGCGGAATTTTGTCAGTGTTTTGTTCACTGTCCTGTTTTTGTTTCCTCCTCTGATGCACATTGTCTCTCATTTACTATTCATTCTTTAACTGGCTTTGTTTTTAATCTCTCCCGTCGCCATTTGTATGTGAATTCTGTGATTGTATATTATTCAAAATCCTTTTCATCTTTTTTTGAAATTTCTTATCTTTCCTCTAATTTGTCATCTTTGATGAAATTTTCTTATTTGCTTTCTCTTTCCTTTTGCTTAATTATTTTTCTTTTTATTCTCCTTGTTCAGATTCTTTCCTCGGTTGGTAATTTTCACTTCCATCTTTCCTGTTTTGTTTGCTCAAAGAAAGCTATCATGTATACTGCTTTCTCTTGTTAGTTTCTGTGTTGGTGCTACTCGCGGTATATCCATCACCACTGGAGCTATCAGAGGGAAGCCGTGCATAGACACATACAGTTTTGTAGTTTTGTCGCTCAGTTTTGTAATTTGCCTGCTTCACAAGTCTTGACTGGGAATTTATTGAAGCAGGCAAATTATAAAGTCTGAGCTTAATCTCACAAGTTGAGATCTTTTTGCCTTCCAAACAAGGGGCTATGCTTAGCCATTGCGTTAAATTTAGTAGGTCGTGAAGCCATAAGTACATGTATTTCGTCTATGGCGTAGTAAATTTAAAGCTTTGGTTACACATACCATCCTTGTTTTTGGGAGAAGACGCGGGTGACTGGGTCTCCGCGTATGCTACTGCACCAGTTGCAGTACATTTTTTTTAATGAAAGAAGTAGAATATTATTAAAAGTCTCGAACTGAATGCGGTATATCAACAAAATCCCTTGGATTTCTACAGCTCTTGTAAAGTTATGAAATTCAAAGGGAAGCCGTATTCAGCTTTGTCGTTTCTGTTCATATTTCTTGTCTATTTTTTCCTGTTTGTTCAATCTATTTGCATCTTTATATCCTGCTCTCCATGTTCTGCCCCTTCTTTACTAAAGCTTTTGTCTTTGTTTCTCCTTCGGTCTCTTTCTCTTTTTCTTTTCTGTCTTCCAACCATTCAATCAATTAATCTCTTTCCATTCTAGATTATCTGATTCTCTATTTTTGAGCTTTTCATTTTTATTACACTTCTCCCTAAATTTCCTTTATTAAAAATTCCATTTGTTTTAAAACCAGAACATAGACAGCTCCATCTGTGTTTAAGAACAGGTTGGTCTCTCGCTATTGAACACCAGATTGTTGTTTAAAGTGATCTTTGTCCTTTCGTACTTTATAGTCTTGTCTGCCTCTCCCTCTGCTGCCCTTAATTTTCACCATAGTGTGTCAGTATTCAAACGATAGGTGCCTTGTTGTGTGGAGGGAGGTGCGACGACCCGTATGAGAGGGAGTGGGGGGAGGGGGAGGGGGGGAGGAAGAGATAGATCCTGAAGTTTAAGTGATGACAGTGTATTTAAATCGCTGTCGCTCATCACTAAACTTCTTTGACCCTAAAACAGTACGGCAGAACTTACCTCTGCTGGCCGATCGGCTGGTCATTTTTTTTCTCAGAAAAGAGCTTATGACACTAGTTACGAGCAATGTTTCTTTTGGCTGGCCTCCGAGCAGTCAGTGAGTCCGTGCGCTAGATTTTAATGGATTTTTACCTTCGTTTTTTATTTGCTTCAACAACTGATAAATAATGGTCTGTGAGAGAAAATGAATAAAAACCGTGAGATCACCGATAAATAATGGACTGGGTATACCAATAATCAATCAATCTAATCTAATTACATCTTTGTCACTGCCAGCCCTCATAAGAGCTTGAACAGTCCCAAGGGAGCGATTCTTTGTCGTGATCTAAGACGTTAATCGGAGGATTTGACAGAGGAACCGAGTGGCGTCACTCGCCCTCTGAGCATCAAAGTGCACCGGGTGAAGACATAGTTCAGATCATACTGTCATGTTGGCCTTTGACAGTCCAAAGCTTTTAACACCAGTTTGTGCTGCACACACGACCCTTTAAACGTAACCTTTTTCTTTTGCTTCTGAGAGCCTTTCACTGTCCGATTAGTTTTTGAGTGCTCTGAGTTTCATATCAGCAGGAGTAATTACGACTAAACTGACATACTACAGATTGTTAAAAACCATTATTGTGGAGTTTTAGCTAGCGTCGCTTATTGGTTGACAGTAACTTAAAAAATAAAAAGTAACCACAATGTAGAAACTTTATTTCTTCTCCATAGGTGTAATGTCTGGACCAGACATTGGCGATCATGTTCCTCCACTCAAACCTATTCTCAGTTAACCTTACCTATTGCCCATCACTTAAGATTTTCAATAAAAGTTATTCTCTATAATTGCTTTTGCCTTTCCAGTGATTGCGAAACCCTTGTATTGCCAAATATGACCTAAAAGTCATAGTTGCCTCTGGTTTTAATCAGTGATCTCTCAAGATGAGCCTCTTTCAGTACCAATTCATTGGACTTTTTCCGTCCATGATATCCTCATCCTTCTTCTGATAAACCAAATCTTTATTGCTTCTAGTTTTCTTTCTGTTTCATTAAACTTCCTTAGGAATTGATAAAATCATGTAAACTTGTAAACAAGGAATGCCAATCATAGGCCTTGGCAAGAGTATCCTATACTGCCTGTTCAATTTTATAGTCTGTTATTTTGCCACTCTGCTTATCTCGTAAATTATTGTCCTCATTCGTTCCAATTGGGAAAAAAAGGTGTGGTGGTGGTGGCAAGGATGGTGGTTGGTGGTTGTGATGGTGGTGGCGGAGATAGTGGGCATGGTAGTGGTGAAGGTAGTGATGATGTCGGTGGTAGTGGTGATGATGGTGGCGATGGTAATGGAAGAGGTGGTGCTAGTGGTAATGCTAGTGGTGGTAATGGGGGTAGCGATGGTAATGACAGTGGTGGTCGTAGTGGCGACTGTCTTGCAAATGGTGATGGTAGTGACAATGGTGGTAGTGATAATGATAGTGATGGTAGTACTTATCATGGTGACGATATCGGTGGTATTGCTAATAGTGGTTGTGATGTTAGTAGTAATGGTGGTGGCAAGGGTAATGATAGTGGTGTTGGTAATGATGGTGGTGATGGTGATGTTAGTGGCGATAGTGTTGGCGATTCTTGTGTTGGTGGTGGTGGTAAAAATTGAATCGTAATGGCAATGATATTCGAAGTTGTAGTAATGATAGCGATTTATGGTGGTGGTAGTAATTATGGTAAATGTATTGGTGATCATGCTGGCGATAATTACAGTAATGATGATGATGATGGTGGTGGTAAAAATAGTAATTTTAATGGTAATGCTAATGACGATAGTAATGGTAATGATTTATGTTGGTGGGTGGATGGATAATGGAAGTGACAGTGGTTATGGTAGTGTCAATTATAATGGGTGGATTGTGGTAATAATGGTTGCAGACATACTGGGCGATTGCAGTAACGGGCGAGAGAAAGTTAAATTAATTTTACTAATTTAAATATCCAAAATTGCCTTTAATGATAACAAAGAGAAACAGAAATTTCTTATTAAAAATGCTTAACTACATAGTTTATGTAGTTTATCGAAACGATCTATCTAGACTGGTCTAGAAGTCTCTTGAAATCGATCTTGGAATTTTTTTCTTAGAGAAGGAACATTAATTGTAGTGGAGATTTCTATAAAAAAAAGATACTTTTACAACTCTAGTTTTTATACATTGTTGTGTGGATGCTGATCTATTCATTTTCTTTGAAATACAAATTAATGAATGAAATATCACTGGACGGATGTGTGTAGGGCTTTAACGGTCTTGGAATCAAACCTAAATCGTTTTATTTATTTTTTTTTTAAATGGTTAATTCAATATTACTCTAAGGGGAACAATGGATTGTTCTGATGAACATTTGACATCTTTTTACCCTCCAACTAAAATGCTGTTAGATTCCACAGCTTTCCCATCCTGAAAAATGACTAGAAAGGACAGTGAGTATGAACACCAAAGGCAAAACAATTTAAAAGAATTGAAGTTAACGAAACTTTAGTACCTACAGAAAAGCTGTAATGCTTTTACGCTGATCTTTATTTTGATAGCTTCTTAGTTTATTTTTGTTCTTATATGAAAAGACAAGTTATTTCCCGATTTTATTCTTTGCTGTTTTGCTATTTCTTCTGACGATATTTTGTAGTTTTTGAATAGTTAGTTTTATTCAGCTTTTTAGCACAAAACATCAACTAAAAGCATTGATAGGGCTAGCAAAATTATACATCAGTTCTCATACGCTACGGTGAATTTTTCAGTTTTCTTCAGTTTGTAGTGAAGAAAAAGGCAAAGAAAATAGCTACATTTAGAAGATACCTAGGTTGAAATAAAAAAAAAATATATTTTAAGGACTCAAGGAATTTTTGTCATAGATTTCATTCTTCATACTCAATGCTAAAAGTTGTCAGTCACCAAAACTTGTTTACGCTACAATAGCAACCTTGGAATCATTAACATTTTATCTAAGAGTATATTTTTTTTATAAAGTTCACCCTTTGTGTTTTTGCTCATTGCATTTCTCATATTTCCAGTAGTATAATCTAAGTGAAGAAGGCATTATTCTAAATATTGATTATGAATGAAAAGAAGGTCCTTCATTGTTGTATTGAATTAAATCTTCACAGCCGTAAGCTGGCTGATTGGGCAGTGCAGTGTGCATGAGAGCAAAAACGATGGACTTTGCAGTAGCCCCTACAGCACTGATTTTGTTGACCAACTCTACAGCTAAACCTGGACTGTAACGAACGTGCCTGAGATTTATATGTCGGGAGTTCCAGTTCTGACACCAGCGCCTTGGCTTGACGGAGAGATTTGAAGAGTTGGATCCAGATTTACTCTATACTTGATAATGGAGGGAGAAAAAAAACCTTGCTAATAATCATAGAAATCAAGCAACAGAAGAGAAAGGTTGGTCATAAATGAGTAGCCTAGAGTATAACACTGACTGTTTCAATGTGCAAAATAGGTTTGTTGCGCACTGCGTCCGTGCTCTATGTTTAGCACCATGCTTGTAAATATCTACTAGACTGGTAGAGACAAAAAAGAGCGTAGTCTTTGATGGTGAGATCTTTAAGGCTTTTTGGGCAACAAGTCAAATATATCTCGTCATGCTGATTCTTTATTATCATAACGTTATTTGATTAAAGGTTTAGGCAATGGGTAAAATGGACAATACCAGAAAAATCAGAAAGTCGATCCTGAAGCCATTGCTGAATATTTGGAGAAAGAGAGAAAGACAGAGAGCGAGCGAGAGAGAGAGAGAGAACGAACAAGAGAGCGAGTGAGAAAGAGAGCAAGAGAGGGAAGGCAAGAGAAAGAGGGCAAGGGAGAGAAAGAGAGAGAGCGAGGAGCAAAGACAAAGGAGAGAGCGAGATAGAGGAAAAGAGGAGAGAGAGAGCGAGAAAGAGGGAGTGAGTACGAGAAAGAGAGAGAGAGGGAGAGAGAGAAAGAGAAATAGAGGGAGAGAGAAAAAGAGAGAGGGAGTGAGTGCGTGCGAGAAAGAGAGAACGAGAGCGAAAGAGCGAGAGCGTAAGTTTGCAAGATGTATAAACTTTTACGTTTTAATCAAATCATTCACTTAAGCTCGAATAATGATTTTGGTCATTTTTATCCGCATTACACCAGGTTACGTACCTCTAGACTACGTGAAGGAAACTGTGCTGCACTGCCCAGGCCTGCCGCTGTAAGAGAATCCCAGTGCTGGAAGATTCAAAGAATATAAAATAAAAAAAAATCGGCCAAAATATCTGGCTTCAGGTGAACTCTCACAGGTGCCGGCTAAAGGAACGGGAGAGCAAGTTTGTTCTTAACGAGATTCTCAAGTCTCACATGCAAGATGCCCGGGAAAAAGCGAGGAAAACACCAGCAGGAGAGAATTGGTTAGTTGCTTGAAATGTGTACAATGAAGTCACGAGTGAAGGTTACAATTGCTTCAACCTCTACAAGAGAGGAAAGCCTGTCAAGAAGACTTATAAAAATTTGAAACTTCAGTAACTGCTAAAACTGCTCAAACTCGGGACAAACCCCTAAAGCCAGAGGCTGAGAACCAGTCTGAATCTGGCTTTTCTCTTGCGCCAAAATGAAAGCCAGGCTGCGAGTAATCTGCGTTCTATCTGCTACAGGAGCAGAAAGCCAGCATCATAATGGTCCGTGGTGTTGGTGGCTAGGTGAATGACAAGTCCGTTCTCAAGACTTCAGGGATCCTTCTGTCATGGGTTCGAGCTTCACCACCGATGCGCTAGCGTCATAGAAGGCCTGAAAGCCTGAAATCATCTTGATAAGCTTTATGAACAAAACAAACAAAGCGAACCAGGATCAGAATGTCTGTGTCATAATCGTCCTAATCTTTTTTTTCCCAGGGCATTGAACAGCCTCAACTCTAAAGTGTGATGCAAAGACTAACAAACTCAGCAAGAAAGTAAAGCTTTTCTAAAATTTTCCAAGCTTTTTTCGAAAGGAGTGAAAAAAAAAAAAAAACCTAAATGAGACTCAAAGCTTAAATGCCTAGGTAGTGAACAATCGGGTCAACCCTGGATCCTTGAGGAAAATTGCAGCAATTACAGGAGATTGGCTAGCTGTCTTCACCGCCT
Organism: Plakobranchus ocellatus; assembly: GCA_019648995.1. Classification (NCBI taxonomy): domain Eukaryota; kingdom Metazoa; phylum Mollusca; class Gastropoda; family Plakobranchidae; genus Plakobranchus; species Plakobranchus ocellatus. The sequence continues at coordinate 922,981 of BLXT01000597.1, read as the reverse complement.
GAGAAAGAAGAGGAGAGTGTCAAAGCAAGAGGCGTGTTACCAAAATATTTCAAGCAAAAAAGTTATTATAGAACTCGGATGCAAGCTCACGAGACCATGGCTAGGGTTGTTTAGCAAGCTAATTGTGATAAAAATACACATTTTTTTTTTGTCTTTGGATGCATAAATAATTGCTGAAAGATAACCTTTAGAGAGCTATATGTGAATAGTTAAAATTCCTAATGCACACGAATTCTGGAAGGCTAATATTTTTGTAAATATGAATACGTTTCTTTTCATCAGGTGCTGCACACTCGCAATGATATTGCTGGAATCTTACATCAAAGAGGGTATAGCACAAAAAGTGGTCCGCGTTATATTATGTCTACTGCCATCCATGGGTCAAGAAACATAACAGCCAAAGACCCCAGTAAAGTTCTACATTGGACCAATTTTTCCTTGAGAAAAAATTAGATCCGTATAGACAGAAACATGACTTCTGAATTTTTTGTTTCAACATAAAATTAAGAAAAATGTAATGTTATCCCCATAATTTTGTTTATATTTCAGATTTTTGTATTTACATTCATTCAGTGCTGACGGATGGTAGGAAACCTGAAATTGCCTTGCTGTGTACGCGGCCATACATAAAAAAACGAAGAAAAATTAACCTTAAATTTTTCGTTTTTTCAAGACTGATCTTTTGCTTTAAAGGAATGTAAAATTGACAAAAATCCCAATGTTTGTTTTAGAGGATCAGAATACCATGTGCATAGTCTTTCTGTTCGTTTTCTTTTCTTCCAGTGCAATTTTGATTCATTGAGTCAGATCCTGACAGCCGAGCACAGACCACCTTTAGGAGCAGACTGTGAATTTCCTTCTTGCCTCTAAAAAAAAAAAAAAAAGTATTGGCAGCCTGCTAATGACATTAACTGTGAGTGATATTTCTACTATTTTACAATTAATTTTTTTAAATGACAGTTTCAATTCATTTTTTTTCCGCAGTGAAGAGTATATGTTTGCCCATGCCATGTAGTACTATTTTTTTGTTTGTTTTTCTAAAAATTGAATCACACAAAAAAAAAATGTTTTACATGCCCTTACAATCTTAATGTGTTTTACATTTATAGTCTCAAATAGTATGAGAACTTGCGAAAGAAGAAAAGACGAGGCAAGATTGAGTATTGCAGAAAAATCAAAGACGGTGGGGTATGTAAAACATTGAGCTTTATATAATAATAATAATAATAATAATAATAATAATAATAATAATAATAATAATAATAATAATAATAATAATAATAATAATAAGACATTTAAGTCTTAGTCATATACTCAACGACCATAATATATTTATTATGTTTGTTCGTAACTTGCTGCATGAAATTTCCGCCAACCGTAATGGGAATGGCAAAAAGCAGCTAGTAAACATCTTCCCCTGACATTTATTTACTGCCTGCTGGATATTTGCCCAGTACAAGACCTAATGCTTAATTTAATTTATGGTTTGCAATCTTTATTTTCAAATATTGTCCAATATTAAGAGTTTTAAAACATAAGCACTTTATATATATATATATATATATTTTTTTTTGTGACCATTCATTTGTTTTTCTCTCCATATTTCTGTGAAACCTAATAATTAAAACTGTAGGCTTATTCGTGAAACTTGACATTTCAAAATTCCATCTCACCAGGAGATACACGGAATTTTGCGGAAAATCGGAGGGCAAATTCAAGACTTAAGAAATCCGCCCATTTCGGCAAGAACCAATCAACGCTCTATCCAACCGTCAGTGTGTCTGTCTAGGATTTGTGAGAATCATCTTTT
>BLXT01000597.1:864835-891410 GCA_019648995.1 Plakobranchus ocellatus | reverse complement strand
ATATATATATATATGTGACTGTTGGGAGGCATTGCTCATCACAGTCTGCAGTTTAGTCTTAATCTAGAATCTAGTCACACTTATTAAATAAGCATCATCCATTGTGTTGGCCTAAGCCTTTTGCTTTGGCTGACTTTGTCCAAAACTCAAAGTGTTCTCTCTCTCACATAACTTGATCCCTTAGTTATGACCCAGAACATCCTTTGAAGAAGTGAGGACTATATTCTCTTCCTTAATAAAGTAAGAGATCATTGTCTCCATATCAGATATTGAAACTCATGGCACCTGAAACTGAGGTCAATGGGACTTATCTCCTACATAGAAAAGGCTCAGATCTACCAACTGATCAACTAAACAGACATAAAAAGAACTTGCTAGGCATAATCAGACAAAAAAAAATTATACTTTGTTTCCTCTAGTTTCCACCCTTTCTCACTTGATGCTCGAAACTCTCATTACGTCTAAGTCAGATTCTGAATTTGTTACTTTTCCTTTTTGATGGGCCTTGCCTTGCCCAACTGGATGTAAAATTATTTCTGTTGTAAACTTTTGAGCACATTAGTTTTGAGTCATAATTTGTTCATAATTGCTATAGATCCTGAGCATTTAAACCGGAAGACCTACAAGCCAGTAGGTGAGCTGATATGTTACTTTTTAGACTGCTAGAAAGCAACTCTAGATTATCTGATGAATCAGTCAATAAACTCAAGGATTAATTGTTTAAATTTAAATCTTGAACCATAGAGGACACAATATTAAAAAAGAAAAAAAATTTAACTTAAATGTTCATTAGCCAAACTAAGATTATAAGAAAGTGAGGAATCCACACTGAAGAAAAAAACAAACACTGTAGATGTAATATTAGCCAATCATATACAGTGAAACATGTTTAAACCGAAATTCTAGGGAGTACGATTTCTATTTTGGTTTAAGCATAGCGCATTAAATAAGTAAAATTAATAATGGAGAATAACCAACTTCTGAAATATTACATTAAACCAGTCCCACCCATCGTCACACCACAGTGTGAATGAACACGCCTACCCACGAATCTTTCTTTCTATCTCCTTCTCTTTCCTTTTCAGTTAAGAGGTTCTTGCGCCTGTTATCAATGTAGAATAATAGAGTTTTTCACAATTTCATCATCGCCTAAGGAAGTTTTCCAGTCCTTTTCTCTACTTTTACAAGTTAATCATCGCCTAAGTAAGTTTTCCGGTCCTAGTCTCTACTTTTACAATTTAATCATCGCCTAAGTTTTCCGAAACTGAAGTTCTCCACAAGAGAGATGGCTTTATTACCGGCTGTGATGCAACAATGTTTGCTTAGCTTAGCGCTGACGGGACCTAGACATGTAGGGAGTGTCTGGCACGGTGGGATGGACAAGGAGTGTTAAAAAAAAAAAAGATTTTTTTTATATGTCAGTCGGACAGTGACTAGGCTTTCCCAGTAGTTTTTATTTCGCTTTAGCGGTAGTAAGGTAGCAGCCAACGCTTTCGGTTTACCGCATGTTTTATAAGAAAGAAAAAGAGGAAAAACAGAAAGCTCTTCTATTTCTTTTTGGTTTAGCCTTTTTTTCAGTTCAGCCGTTTTCAGTTTAGATGTGGTCTACAGTATATCCATGCCAGACATCTGAAACCTCTATCTTAGTGCTAGAGACTTTAGAGGTTTGATACGACTGTCAACAATATACGACACACGTAATTTGTGCTGAAATGTTTACCTTAGGAGCAAACCATTCTCCAGCATGCCTCTCTTACGACTTTGGTAGAGTAGACGAGCACGCTTCAAATCTATGCTCTCCCCTGTTTTCTCTGTGTATGGAGGGATAGGCGGGGTCAGATCAGGCGGATCCACAATTCCATCGCTGGATTCACCAGTAGATAATAATCTCAGGGCTGAGAGTCTGTTGAGCTGAAGCAAAAAAGAAAAGGAACATTAGCATACAATGACACTTAAGAACCATTCTTAAGGTATAAATATATACAGCACTTTGCTTTTCCTTCAAGGACCATGTACATGTAGATCGTATAGGTAAGGTACACTTCTGTAGTATTTTATTATAATTATACCACTTCTGTAGAATTTATTGACGGCTGAAGAACCCCCATACAAGTTGCAATATTGGTTCCTAGGACTACTTTAGTATGATTCACACCACATGCCTCACCTTTGACATTCTGTATATAGCTATTGTCCTATGTACATATCTGTAAAACTCAAGTAATATAATAATCTAAATCAGAACTTGATATCTTCTGTTTGTTAATTATTGAAGAGTTCTGGATATAACATGGTGTCAGAGGTATTTTTTTTTATATACCTAAAAGTAAAATAATCACAGATTGCCATTGAAGTCACGCAAGTTGCTGCAAAATAATAGATTATATCTAGACTTTAATATACTTCATTTGTCACACACATATTTCCAATAAAGGAAGACAGAATGTCGAAATTGAAGCCACCAATGGAAGTCAGTTTCTCTGACACACATACGCTGGCAGTAAGATATAGAATGAGGTCTGAGAAAATAATTGCCTCCACCTGAATTTGAAAATGAAAAATGATTCAGAAAAAGACAAACATTCTGCATTTCTTTATATCATTGGCTGCTCAGCAAAAGCAATGTATATTACAAGGGAACTAACAGCAAATGAAACTGACAAATTAGAAGCACTGTTCTTCATGTTTGTAAATATTGCAAACAGAAAACACGCTTGAACGACATTGATTTAACAGCCGCAAATGTGACAAATGAATCCCTGGACCAATTTGTAACAGATTTGAGAAAGCTAGCACAGCTTTGTAAATTGAAAAATTTAGAAGAATTAATTAAAGATCATATTGTTGTGGACATACGGAATCAAGAGATCACGGAAAGACTACTAGAAGTACAATCTGTGAACCTAAACTGACTCAGAACAAGCTATCACAATATCTTGGATTGATAAAGAGTCCAGAAAGGGCATGAGTTTGATGGGAAACTCAGTTATCGAGACAGTTCACATTTATAATGCAAGGGAGTAGGGACAAAGAGGAGAAATGAAAAGTAGAGAAGAACTGAAAATTATCTACAACAAAGAAAAGAGCAGTCAGATGCAAAAGAATTATAGTTATTCAAACACCTTTTCATGAGAAGATTCATACCTGCAAGGAAAAAAACCACTTTAGCAAAGTGTGTAGCAGCACAACAAAGAAAAGTGAGTAAGAGGTACATATAAATGCTTCAACATCAGATTCATCTAAGAATGAGTTTTTGTAGAATTGATTCAAAATGATTAAAAAAAACAAAAAAACTTGTATCTAGTAAAGTAGATCATACTGACAAATCTTGAAACTATATTGGTCACACTAGATATAGATGCTCAAACCAGTGTGATGTCGAAGATAATCTTTGAGAAATTAAAGATGAGAATGAAGAGACCTAACAGAGGACTTACATAGTACACTGGTAATGCAAAAACGGTCATATATATTTATATATATATATATATATATATATATATATATATATATATATATATATATAAGTGAAACTGTAATACTATGTATTCAAGTTATATATATGATATATTATTAAGTTCATCAGGATATTATCCAGAAGTCAATGTGTATTATGACTTCAGTTGTGCCAAGAGTTTGGGCTCAACAAAAAAAAAAAAGGCAAATGGTGAGAGAAAATGGTCCAAATACTACTATTTCTGGACTTAAGTCTGAATTTCAGGGACCAGACTGCCTTCAAAGGAAGTACCATATTGAAGGTAACCCAAATGACAGGCCAGATCCAAACAAACCCATAGCTGCTCTAAAAGATAGAGTGAAGGCAGAACTCAACAGAATGGAGAAAATGCGTGAGATTGAGAGGCAAGAAGAGCACACAAACTGGGCAAGTCAGATGGCCATTATTGTAAAGCGAAATAAGACTCTGAGATTAAGGGGACTCAAGAGGTTAATGAGGCAATCAAGCGGGACAAGTTTTCAATTGGGATTTATTCCTGACCCTAAAGAAATCAGAGTTACATTAAGGTATGCCAAATACTTTACAAAATTTGATGCTACGTCAAATTTTTTATAGACACCATTACAGAGAGCAGCAAACTGCACAATGAACACACCACTTGCAGAGCATTCTTTCTTTTAAGATGTCCATTTGGAATAAGCTCAGCCCCAGAAATTTTCAATGAAAATGAAGAAGGTATGGATAGTTTTTCAATAATACTTGAGTGGGGAAACGCCAAAGAGGAATACAATTTTTTTCTAGATAAAGAGGAAAAAGAAAATCTATTTATAGCCACCTTGCAAAACACATAGGAAGGTCGGACAAATTAGAGATCTAAGACCAGTACAAACAATGCTGCACAAAATGGCATGCTAATCTTCAGAAATCTGATTTAAAAATAATTTCAAGCCCTTGCAAGCATACAAGATTGAAGCTGGCTTATTTAAGTGGATTTAAATTTTCTTTGTTTAGAAAATCGGTGGAATTTGACTGAAATTAGATTTTTATCAGTTGGCCGCCTTTTTAAAAAGTCAAGTAATTTAATACACTAAATAAGTAATTGATACCTAATTATTCAAGATTCTGGATAAAAACAGGCCAGAGTTGCATCTAATTAAAATCTTGGAGTTCCTTTTAGTTGTCAATGTTTGAAATTAAAAATCGGGTACATATTATCTCTCTCTCTCTCTAAGGAAAATTTGGCAACCAATAGGAACCCCTTCCAAAATCTCTGGACCCTGGTCTCTGTTGCCTCAGTGTCGTTCGAAGGATGACTGACCTGTGGATGAGATTGCTGTGATACAATAAGCCTGCTAAGTGCACGCAATGAGCGTTGGAAATTGGCCATAATTTGTAATGTACTTAAACAATTTTATGAAGAATTTGCATAAGAAGTGCAGCCAATATTCGTGATATTGTACACCTATACGTTCGACCTTCTTCACTTGAACTTGGAACCGAAACTAAAACAAACGACCAAACGGTCGTCAACTGTTTGTTTGTTATGAAATTGCCGGAAGTTGTCACTGGTATAACTCAGGAAGCGATTCCCACTCGAAGCAAAAGTGTGTTTTGTCCCTTTGCTCAATGCTCAGTTAGAGAAATTGAAAAATCGATCTCTATCTATTGTTTGATTGTTCCAATTGCAATGGAGCGTTTTGTTAATGATCTAGATCTACATCACTGCACTGAATCCAATCTGAGACACTGAAGGGCTAGATGCCTCTAGCTCTAGCCTTTTCTATAAAACTTTGAATCATTTAAGGCACCTACGGTAATCTATAAATATTCAAAACATCTGTTCTCAAGTCTAGAGTAGATTAGCTCTAGATCTAGATAGCCTATCTAAATCTAGATCTATATGTCAAGATCTAAATCCATGTAGACTAATCTACTCTAGATCTAGATACTGTCTAGACATCTAGATCTTGTTCTAGATATCTAGGTACTTGCATCTTGAAAATGATAATGTGGGAGAAGCCCAACAACCTCCAGATCTAGATCTAGGTCTACCTTCATCAGCTTCCAGTGGAATAAAAAAATTGGGCGGACATGGTGTGAAAGAATTCGTCGTGAATAAGGCAGCCCTTATCATTTGTTGTGCATATGAGTTGGGTTTTTAAAGAAGATACAATTAGCCTAATATTTTAAATTTTTACATCTAATAAGATTTTTTTCTTTAATAGTATATATAATATATTCACCATTTAAAGAGAATCCTCTTTACTTATTTGAGAATTTGCCAAAATGTGGGCTGTCTTCATAGTTATGTGCAAAATATTTTCTTCAGGCCCTATTTGAGAAAATTTAACTCATCAATACATAAATTTTGATCATTGTGAAGTGAGTGTAATGGCATGAATACAAAAAACTGCTTTATGTTTTTAAACTTTAAGAAATGAATTTTGGATACATCCTGTTGTCTAAATCAACTAAATGAGCCATTGACAAAAGGTGAACTTGAAAAGTGGGACACTTTCTAAGACTTTTAAATTCTGTGATAAGTCAAAATGTTATTGCTTGTCAGTAGCTGAACTATCCTATGTGATTCTGATGATGAGAAGATTTACTTGCCTTAAAAGATTTTCCTTCATAACCAAGAAATAGAAATGAATCACAAATCTGTCAGGTGTGATGCGGACATGAATATTTGTTAAAAACTAACAGATTTTATTGCCTCGTAACCATAATGGCAGTCAATTTAGCCAAGATACACCAACCTTTTTTCTTATTTTCATTTAGAAGAAAAAAATCCTCTATGCGTAAAAAATTTGAAACACAGTCTTTATGTCCAGCACCACAACTGACAGAGACAAGACCATCACAAATCCATACAGAATGATACTTCAAGAACATGGTTTAAAAAGCAAATTGTATTAATTTTATTCAGAAACAGCTAAGTGAAAAAAGCATTGAGCACCAGTGCATTTACAGCAAAAGTGGGCAAAGGGCAACATTGTCTGTCAGTTGTGATGAAAAGGCATGAGGACATGAGAAACATCTAAGCTTGAAATAATCACAACCGACAGGCTTGATGCATTGTAACACAAACTCTTTGCTATTTGAATATAGGCATCTATAATAAAAAAAATTAACTTAACTTATCTAAGATAATAAAAACTGTTCTCTTGCTTTTTTTTATAATCAGCACTGATAAAAATAATTTTACACAATCTTTTTCGATTGTTACCTTGGACTTGAATTGAGTTCGTCAGTTGCAAAAGTTTTTAATGTCCGGGATGATAGATCTAGATTAGATCTATTAGTTTTGATCATGTCAATGGCCAATTCAATCATTCATGACGATTTACTGTGATGTCTTATTAAAATGGGGTGATGGGAATGAAATTGGAAATTTTATTCAAAATAACTATTAATAAGTATAAACACTGTTGAATATGAAGAACCATAACTTTTGGACATGAAGCATTCACTCACTGCGTCTTCCCCTGTCTGCCATTTTGAAAAAGAGATCTCCTGTTAAGTTAAATTGGAATGGGAATGTTGAATCGCGAGAGGTGAAAAAAATGCTGAAATGAACGTTGATTTTTGTGAATCACAATGATTCATAATTGTCGGTTGTGACAATCATTAACTCGGATCGCATTAAATAAAAAGTCTGACGTGAAGAATCCAGTCTAATACTCTAATAGGCTTTGTTTAGCCGGTTCCGTTATGAAATCTTTTCATTGAGGAATAATATGATGGCTCTTAATTTTGCTTCACCGAGGGTTTTAGTCATTTGATTTAGAATCAAAACTTTGCTTAAAACGGACATGATTGTGCGTCACAACCGACAGTTCCAATTTAAACAGACAAGACCTGTAAATCTCAGCCAGTCATCTCAACATGAAGTTATTAGGAATGTTGACATAAATTTCCTCTGTGGAAATTTTGCACAGATTTCATGTTGCCATACTGATTTAAATTAAGCCAAAAGTGTCCCATTTTCGTGGCCGATAATATGGGTCTGTCAACCAACTTTTTTTTTTTTTTTTATTGCACAAACAAGATGAACATTTGGTTTTATCATAAGACAAACAATTTAACACCAAACGCAATGTTTTATTTTTATTTTCTTTATCACTATTTAATCCCTTTTTTGACGTATTCAGCACTATCCACCTTATGGCAATAGCTCAAATAAATTTTGAACATAACCATGATGACAAAATCACCAAAAAAGGGTCATCATCAACAAAATAAGCTCATTCACCACCAAGTAAAAAAACACAGACCAAATTTTTTTTACATGAATCTACTCTTGCTATCAAACTCTGCATGAATATTACCTCACTGATGCTCAATTGGGCCTTTCCCTTTTGTAATTGGAGATTCTTTTTCTCAAAATGTGGAAAAAAACGTGACACAATTTTGGGGTCCACCTTTTGGCAATTGCTCATTTGAAGAATACAAATCCGTAGTAATTCATAGTGACTGCAAATGGCAAGGATTACAATATGTAGCACTATTTTTGTTATAACTTGCCCCCTGACCTCGTCATTTTGTCGGTATGTAATGAATGTAGATGTAGAAGCAAATAAATTTGATTCCAATATTTTTCTTTTTTAATCTGTTATTCTGGGATTGATGGTTTGCTAAACATTAAGATAAATAGACTGGAATGTATATTTCTGTGCTTCTTATGAGTTTGACAGCGCATTGATTTAGAACTTTGCGTCCAATCTAGACTGAAAGTGCTGTTTGTTTTAGCATTTCCCCTACACTCTTTCCCCATTTGAAAATTAAACCTCTGATTTTATTTATCCTGTTCAGCATTTAATTACATCAATGCTTGCTTTTGTTCAGTCAATGTCGATCGCCAGGTTTGTTCTACATTTTGATCCCATGTTCCTCATTTTGCACTTGATTTCCCCAACATTATTTTCAAAGGTGGGCTAGTCTGAGCTCAGTATTTCTTCATTGTTTTGTTGTTAAAAAGAGTCCCCTATGGTATTATTGTATTGTTGATACATCGTATCTATTAACTTTTATTTTCTTGAAACTTTTCAGACTCAGGATGAGCTGAAGAGTTAGATCTAGTCTTAGGATGGGATGTGGCGGTTACAGCAAGATCAACAAGCCAGATGTTAATGGAGCCGTGTACCGCAAGATCACCAAGGAGGAGGTGCAGGTGGCAGTCGGTAGCAAAGTGAAAGTTTGTGAAAATGGCCCAACAATCATTCTGGTATATGGTGAGTTGAGAATAAAATGACACGTTTCCCTGAAGTCCTAGATTTAAATACCAAAGGCTTGTTGCTTTTCAGATTACAAGAATAATTGAATACTTAACAAGATATTGAAATCTGGTTTTACTTTGATTCACATTGAGAGGGTACCAAATTTTGATTTATTTATTTGTTTAATCATGGCTTTATGTGTTTGCGTGATCAAAGCCTTTGAAAAAAAATACATGGCTTAGTTATAATCACTGTCCATTTTTAACATATAATGGTATTTTTTTTTTTTGTTTTTTTGTTTTTCTTTGGATTGAAATCATATCAAATGTTACTGAAAGCTAGTAGAAGTGGACAGTTTTACAATAAAACAAAACATATTATCTTGTTGTGCAATATTTAAAATCATATGATGATAATTATGCTATTTGTTGTCTCCCAAAAAATTTACTTTTTAATATATTTGGATATCTAAGTTATTGAATGTAAGTGTCAATTTTATAGTGATGCTGATTTTTTTTATTTGTTCATCTAGTCACTAAATGTTTCACTAAGAAAGTAAAGCTAAGAAATGTTGCAATGATTTTCACACATTTCAGGTGGGCCAGGTTCAAAAAAAGGTCGGCTTGTCTCCGAGCTGGTGGAAATATTTGATTTTACTTTCATCAATGTGGAAAAGATAATGCTGCAAAAAATTGCGGAGGCTACAGCAGACTCTGAGCATAGCAATGAACAAGGTGACCGCAAGGAATCTGTTCAAGAGCTCAGAAAAATGTTGGAGGTACTTTATATAAACAAATAATACTTAAGTGCTCTATTAGTGCTCAAGTTTGAGCCTAAAGGTCTATGAGGGTGAAATTGGGGAAGGCTAAGTAAAAAAAAGTTCTAGATTTTTGAAAGACTGAATTGCACAAGATGGTTTTTTGGTTTTTGTATATAGCCAGTCCACATCAAGGTGATCTCAGGCTTTCAGGCCCTTTGTCAGGCCAGGGCGCCGTTGGCGGGGCTCGAACCCACGACTGAAGGGTAGCTGCAGATCTCAGGGCGGATCACAAGACACTGTGCCACTGACGCCCCAAATTGGACAAGAAATAACTTTGCTTACATGCAGCGATTGTGTGCAAGTCCAGAGGAATACCCAGCCTAAATAATTAGGTCAGTTGTGAGGGCAAACCTGACAAAGATAACCAAATCAACTAAGCAGCACACTGGCATTTAGTGAGTAGTTACAAAATGTGATAGCTTTGAAGATGATATTGTTTTTGTTACAAATGCTGTGGGATCAACTGAAAAGAAAAAAATAGCAAAAAAACACACCATTCTATCCTATTCAGACAGATTTTTTTTCTTTTGATATTCACTTTGTAGTGTATGGGAGATTATTCATGTTATTAAGTGTGAATCAAAGTGTGAGTAACTGTTCGTAGTATACAAGAGTAACCGTTATTGTCATGTGATTGTCAACTTCCGTCTTCTTGATATACATGTCGGTTGTACAAGATTAAAGAGAGCCTCGAGCCAATCCAATCAATCTACGGGCTTTTACTTCATTCATAACATTTTGGCGACGAGGATTAAAGAATATGGCAGGTGTTATTGGCTCAGTTCAGGCTTTTAATGAAGCAGACGACAGTTGGATTGCTTATACAGAGCGGTTGGAACATTTTTTCGTGGCGAATGACATCACCTCGGAGGAGAAGAAGAAGGCCATCTTGCTCAGCTCTGTGGGAGCCACAACTTATAAGCTAGTAAGCAATTTAGTGTTGCCGCGCAAGCCTGGGGACGTTCCCTATCGCGAAATTATAGAAGTGGTTAAAGCGCACCATAACCCCAGGCCTTCAACAATCGTGCAGCGATTTAAGTTTAACTCACGTGTGAGACAACCGGGAGAAAGCATTGGCTCGATCTTGGCTATGGTGGCCACAGATTGATGCAGAAATAGAGAAGAGTGTCAGATGTTGCTATACTTGCCAAAAATTTAAGAGTAAACCCGCTAAAGCACCACTTTTTCCCTGGGAATGGCCAGAAGAGCCTTGGAAAAGAGTGCATTTAGATTTTGCAGGACCATTTTTGGGTCACATGTTCTTAATAGCTACAGATGCTCATTCTAAATGGATAGAAGTCAAAATAATGAACAAGATAACGGCCTCTGGCACTATTCTTGAACTGCGGGATATCTTTTCCACGTTAGGATTGCCTGAGATAATCGTAACAGATAATGGTCCTACTTTTACAAGCTTTCAGTTTCGTTCATTTATGAGCACAAATGGCATTAAACATGTAACGGTATCGCCCTACCACCCCTCCTCAAACGGGTTAGCTGAGCGGAGCGTGCAAAATTTTAAAAAAGCGATGATAAAAATTGAAAAGGGTTCTTTAAAAGAAAAAGTTTGCAAATTTCTGACAAAATATAGGTGTACACCTCACTCAACAACCAGTTTGAGCCCAGCTGAGTTATTGTTCAATAGAAATATCAAAACTCATCTAGATTTATTGCATCCATGTTTGCATGATAATGTTTTGAAACATCAGTCAAATCAGAAATCATACCATGATAAACATGCTAAGGATAGAGAAATTTGTGTTGGAGACAATGTTTTTGTTCAAAATTTTTGTCATCATGGGGATAAATGGCTACCAGGAGTAGTATGTGAATCTACTGGTCCTCTGTCCTTTAAAGTGAAAACAACTTCACATGGTATTGTCCGCAGACATCAGGATCAAATCCGCCTTACTGTAACCGGTGTGTCAGACACAATTGAATTGCCTTTTGTACCACCGGTAGAAGCACCTTATCTTGTAGATCAAAGTCTTCATGAAGAGAAGGAAATCATAGAAAAATTACCTAACTCTCATACTCAGGATGAGAATGAGACGACTGTAGGTAAACAGCCTTTGTTAGCAGAGCAGGAGGAAAGTAAGACTGGTAATGAATTGCCTAAGCTTACAGCCTCTAGTACAAGTAATAGTAACAGTGGGCATGGATTCGAGCTAACACGCACTCGCAGTGGAAGGGTGATCAAACCTCCCAAAAGATTGGGTTATTGAATCCTTGTGTTATGTTTGTTGTTGATATATTTAAAATGTGCTTTTAGATAAGAACATGTATTAGTTTTCTGGAATGTAACCGAATCTCATGATAGGGGGGAGGAATGTAGTGTATGGGAGATTATTCATGTTATTAAGTGTGAATCAAAGTGTGAGTAACTGTTCGTAGTATACAAGAGTAACCGTTATTGTCATGTGATTGTCAACTTCCGTCTTCTTGATATACATGTCGGTTGTACGAGATTAAAGAGAGCCTCGAGCCAATCCAATCAATCTACGGGCTTTTACTTCATTCATAACACACTTGTTCACACAATCAGTGAAAAGTAGAAAAGATGAAGATTGCAAACTAGATCTAGAGATCAAGATAGAGATGCAAAAAGAGAAGAAAAATTTGTTTGGGAATTTTTTTTTAATCATAGTGTTTGGATACCTTATTTAAATACTTCAAAATAACTTTAAAGCTTTTGGAAACACTTGGCTGGCTGGAAACTAACTTTTAACAACAGGCGGTTTGCAATCTCCCAGTGAAATCCATGAATAAAATTTATCATCATCATAAGGTACCTTGTATGGAATAGACATTGCTGATCATGTTCCTCCACTCAAACCTATCCTCAGTTAACCTTATGAAGTAGTTATTGCTCCCCTTGCCTATTGCCCATGATTTAAGAACTTCAATAAAGGTTATTGTCTGTACCTCTACTGTGCTTGCCTTCGATCTTTCTAGGATTGCTAAGTGTTTTAAACCCTTGTGTCGGCAAAAATGGTCTAAAAACTATAGTTGCCTCTGTCTTATGGTTTAAATTAGTGATCGCTCGAGATTAGCCTCTTTCAGTACAGATTCATGTGACTTTTTTTCTGTCCATGATATCTTCATTATTCTTCTAATAAACCACATCTCTACTGCTTCTAGTTTTTTCTCTATTTCTATCTTTATTGTCCAACACTCACTACCATGCATATGTTCTAATTACCTTTATTTTGGTTTTCATACTTGTGTTTCTAATTGCCAGTATTGGTTTCTTTTTTTGAAATGTATCTTCGGCCATGGCTATTCTTTTACTTATTTCACTTGTGCATCAGCCATCTGATGTTATCAGGTAACCTAGATATTTGAATTTTGTAACTTGTATGATTTGTTCACCTTTGCTAAGGAGATTACATTTGCGGGTCAGAGGATTTCTTTGGGATGACCATACATTCCGTTTTCTTTACATTCAAGACAAGCACATTCTTTTGGCTCTCTAAAACTACAGTATCTAGAAGTTTTTTTGAGTTGTTCGCCAGATTCTGCTATTAAAACTGTATCATCTGCATACCTGAGATTATTAAGATTCTCTCCATTTGTTTTTAAGCCTGAAATATCATCAAGATTCCTTAAGATTGTTTCACTATATAGGTTAAAAAAGATCAGCAAACATTACACATCCCTGCCTCACACCTCTTTTGATGGATTTGAAACCACTTCATTCTCCTTTAATTCTTACAAATGCAGTCTGATCCCAGTATAAAGTTCTAATTACCCGCAGATCTTTCCCATCGATGTCTAATTTTTCGAGCATATGAAACAGCTTTACATATTTTACTTTGTCAAAGGCCTTAGAATAATCAGTGAAACAGAGAGATCTTTTTGCATTTCTATTCACCTTTCCATAAGCATTGGCAAAGTGAATATTGTATTTCTAGTCCCTTTATCAGGCAAAAAGCCAAAGTATTTTGGATATATTTCTGGTCTTACACTCTTGCGCAATCTGTGCATTAAAACACGCAACAAGATTTTTGTAAAATGGCTCATTAAGGTGATTGTTCTATGAAGTTCACATTCTGTTGCTCCTGGTGTTTTAGGCAGTACTATAAAAACAGATTTACAAAATTCTTCCTGACATTTTTGATGTCAGGAAGAAAATTAGGCCAGTCATTAAAGCAGAACCAGTAGTCATGACCTGTGATGGCCCTCTGTGGGTGTCCTTGTTATTACCATTTTCTTGTTTTTTTTGGTTGAAATGTTGTGGCCTCTGTTAAAAAAAAAACAAACAAAAAAAAAAAAACCGCATGCAACTCCTTTTATCTTGGCAATACTTTCATTTGTATCTTTCATTTTGTATTCATTCTTCAATGTTCCAAAAAATTCTTCAAGTGTAAGGTCCTGCTCACACATCAACAACCAGGACTTCCAAACTCCTTGCTCCTTAGTTATATAGGTGATTCCTTGTTGATCTCAAGCTTTCTATGTGCAATTGCTGTGGTTCACCCCTGTCTCTTTTTCACTTTAATGTCCTGTACATAATCAACTTTTCAATTCTGATTACTTTATACATTTGGACAAGGAATTTCACTTCACTCTGTCTGACTGCTTTGAGAAGAGATAATTTAAAGTCAGCAAGTTTCAAAATTTCTTCTTACATTACTCTCTTTGTATCCACAAGATTCCGAAAAGGTAACCTGTGAGTTGATGCATACTGTGCATGACTATGGGAGCTATTTCGAAAATGAAACATCTCTTGTGGGGGACCTGCACCCTTTGGATTTTCACTTTGCAAATAGCTTGTTTCAGAAAGGCCCAAAGTGTGCATGCATTATCAAGGAAGTGACTTAATGTATTCGGCTTGCATTTCCTTTCAATGTTTGATAGTTATAATTTTGAAAATAGAAGGGTCATTTTCATGGTTTTTTTTTAATAAGTTTGGATTTCTTTTATTTTAAGTCACGTGAGCATATCTCTTCCAGTGAATCAAAGAGCATAAACAAAATCTGTAACCCATGTATTAAGCACTTTTCAAAAACTTTAAATTGGAATTTAAAGAATATAAACCTCATAATTTCAAATTTGTCGTCGGAATATCTTACTTCTTGCTTTTGAATTTTTCCATGTGCGAAAAATCTTTCTTTTGCATTTAATGGAAGTTGTTTCTTATTTCCAGGATGACCCTACAACTGTCTCACTCACCTGGATCCTCAAAGAGGTCACATCCGCTGTGGACAAAAACACTAGTGGACGCTTTTTAGTAGACATGATGCCCAATCTCAAGTACATCATCAGGACAGCAAACTTTGCCCAAGACTGTTCTAGTAGCATGGCTGCCTTTGAGGAAAAGGTCAGTTTGCTTTGGGAGATCCCAAGAAAACTACTAAAAAATCCACTGATTAGGGCTGTGTAAGAGAGAGAAAATTTTACTATAACAGTGGTCTGTTAATTAAGCATATATGAGAGATCTCAAGTTTTCAAAGTGATTTTAAACTGACATAATATTTTGAATATTGTTTGATCCTTTTGAGATTGCAATACTGGTGGTGCATGGAACTGTTGGAAACAGTTATTGAGGGGTCTGAATAAAACTGGAAGACAAAGCCAAAGGTCAAATCCCTATGGATTAAAGAGAAAATGGTTATCACATTAGGTGGAAACTCACATTAGATAGGCTTTTAGACACCTAGTCATTTGAATATGAGGGCAACAGATGTCAGTGCTGCAAGCAAAGAAATGTATTGTTTTGAGGCATAGTCCCATTTTGTTTGCATCACCTCAGAATAAATTTTTTTGTTTTTTTTCCAATAACATATAATCATGTCTCCAAATCAATTACCTATAAAAGTTTAAAAACTATTTTTAACCATCTCCAAAAGCATGCATCTTTGCATCTCCAAAAGCTTGCATCTTTGCATAGACTCAACATATTTGTATCCAATTTTCACCAATGCAAAGCCAACAGAGTGGTTTTTTAGAATCTGAGAATAGTTCAAACCATTGAAAAGCAATTTATGATTCTTTGGTTGATCTTATAAACATGTAGATATGCGTGCCATCAGCGTGATTACAGTAGGCAAAACTGGTCTATAGCGAGGGCCCACTGCAAGGAGCTAGATATTTTTTGGAGTTTATTAGATCCCTTAAGTCCCACACCAAGAGTAATTTCTTTTTCATATCATGAGTCATAGAATCTCGTGCAAGAGATGTGTGTGAGTAAATGACCCTTTGTGTGCTGCCTACTGTTATTTTAGTAATTTAACTCGCAGGACTAATGTGTGGGATTGTTTACTGGTCGCACACTGAGGAGAGGCTGGGGAAAATGTACTGAGGGAGTGGCCGAGGGGTTACATTGACAAGCGATAGGGTTCCAGTAATCATTGTAGCTGGTATAGATTAGAGCATTATAGGGCCTGTCATAATAGGCAGCACTGTGTTGACATTTTAATGCTTAAAGATGGGAAAGGGAGGGGGAGAAGAGAAAGAGGAATCAATTCGTGGATTGTTGACTTTCCAATATTCCAATCATATGTCATCCTCTCCAGTGCCCTACTTGTAAGTCTAATCAGGCTAAAATATGCTAGGGGGAAAGCAACCTTGTATTCAGTTTCACTTAATCTAATGATCTAGGCCTCAGGATACTGTCATTGTCCGTCCCTCAGTGGGCATAGGATTTTTTTTTCGTTTGCTTGAATTAACTTCACATAGCATCTCAAACATAACATGTTACATATTATATATTTATACAAAAGATAGGGTACTATTGTGACTTTTTTTAAACTAGTTGTGCAGGAAGGAAAGAAAGGATGGCCATCGATGATGATTCTATCAAGCCCACGGATCAGTCAGGGGAAATGGGACACAACCAAAAATGATATTTCTTTACCCCTATCCCACTCTCAAACCAATGTCTCTGTATGAAGATACAATAACCTTTGAAAGATAAACACTCCCATAAAATCCACGGTCTTATGACACGATGCGGCACACTAGGCCTGTTGGAAATTTTTTCATGGAAATATGATTAGTAAAACAGACCATTTATTTTTACTAATACATGTATCTAAAGAGGATTGTGTCTTTGTATTATCACAGCTGGAGTTGCTTATTGCTTGTTTTTCCCCAAACCCTGCAGCTGCAGAAAAGTTCTACTGTCTACATCTTTCCAAAAAAATTATTTTGAAGAGATTGAGAGGGAAATAGATGACTTTGAGGGAAATGAAAGCGCCTCGTAGGCAACACAGTTGTCTCAGGATCAGTCTTAATGAACTTGTGAAGCACATAACACTTTTGAGAAGAAAAAGGAATTTCAAAGTTTTTTCGTTTTTTTTTTTTTAATGCTCACTTTTTAAAAATAAACCCTATATTTTGGTGCAGAATTCACATAGCTCTAGATAGTTTGTTCTAATGCAAATTTCACAGAAAAATATCTCAGGCTGTTGAAATGTTTAAAAAGCTCAAAATGCAACTCCCAACTGCGTTTCTTCTTTTTTTATAAAAATGAATTTTCAATGATAATTTCTTCTTTTTTTCTTTTTCTTTTTCTTTTTTTTTTTTTTTACTTCTTAGTACCCCATTTCTTTTAGCCTTTACTTCTCGCTGAAAATGAACAGTAATGGTAAATCTCCCAAGCCAGAGGAGGTGAAGGAAGACAATGAGGAAACTGATGGAGGTTTCCAGTCAGATGAGGTGGATCTCTCTCGCACTAAGGTAAGAGATTGTGAGGCAGAAAACATGGGTAGTTGTTGATGCAGTTAAGGTTTTACTTCTCTCCTATTTTTTTTTTTTTTTTTTACTTTTCTGGGGAAAAAAAGTGTATTTTGTGAAGAAAAACACTTCATGGCACATCATGCTCAGCCTGCACACTAAAAAGTGTAGTTTCTGGAGAAACAAAAGTGGTTTAAAAATGAGAAATATTTTTGCATCAAACATTTCAGAGCTTGTAAAAAGGAGGATGGGTGACATATGATTAGCATTTTGTTATAGACAATGACCTTTAAATCTTCTTGCTGGTCTATTTTAGTGTTAAAATAGAAGAAAAAAAATGGAAACTAGATCCCATGGGAGGTTGGTAGAGTTCTTTTGAATAACAAGGCTTGAAAAGAAAAGGGAATCGTTTGATATGTGAATTTGAAAGACAAAGTTAATACAGAGAAAGACTCATTAATTGCTGACTTCTGTAACTGTTAGAAACAAAAGCTGAAGTTGTATTTCAACAGTGAACTTATTTCAACTTATTTTCAAATCTGTAGGGACAATTAAAACCATACAGCTGCTGTGACAGCAGTTTACTTGCCTCCCCCCTGCTTTATAATTCACACAATGTAATCTCTCTCTCTCTCTTTCTCTTTCTGTCTTCTTTTCTTTTTGTCAAAATCTGTGAAAAATGAACAGTTCTTATGGAATGAATTGACATTTTGTTTGAGTTGTTTTCCCCTTTTTTAGGGAGTGACTCTTTTTCTATAGGAAAATCTTTGTGATAGCTTTAAATCTTGTCATCCTCTTTAACTTATTGAATCCATTCCTCCTCTACCAACATGCAGCTGTCACTCAGATGTGTTCATATGGACACAATGAGAGTAAATGCCATATGGTCTTGCGTGGGGACTGACTTTATGCTGGTAGCCTATGATCATTTAAGCTATTGCTTTTGAATTTTATTCTTTGTATCTTTTTGTGAGAGTGTACATTATTTCTGCATTTTAAATTAACTCTTGACAGACCACCCAAATAATCTTGAAAGCAACCACTCAAAAAGATGCTCTCAAGCTAGAGTACGTGTAGCATAACCCAATCCCAACTAAAACTTAATTTTCCAGAAAATTTTAATTAACTTGAACTGAATTAATCCTCACAGCATCTTATGTGTCTAAAGATTGCCAGGTAAACTTTATATCTAGTCTATGTTATGTTATTTACGTCTCTTCCAGAGAAGAGCATCCATGTTTGAAAACAGTGTGAGGTCCTTCTTGGAGTATTTTGAACAATCTGAGCGGCTCATGACTGTGGATGTTTCATGTCGTAACGCAGATGCTATATCCTCTCGGGTGTGCGAACTGTTCAGCAAGCTGAATCTGCGCAACCAGAAAATGGTGAACACAGTGTTCGTGTTTACTTTTGGTGAGTTCTGTTTGAAACAGTAATATTGATGCTTGAAGAGCTTAAGGCAAGGCCACAACTTGTTTTATTCATATAATGAGGCCTTTTTCAAGGAAACATTTGAAAAGATTCTAAGTGTTGGGTAATCATAGGTTTTTTTTTTTGCTCCTTTAGTTTGTTTCATTTTGTTGCTTTTGTTCGGTAGGAATTGGTAATAGGAAAATTCATTAGGTGATAATATTGATGTTATCAATGAGCCATCAGTTCTTTAGTGAGATAACCGAAAATATTGATTATCCACAGCAAATATTGCAAAATGACAGTGACATGTACTTCTCATAACATTGGTTTGTATTTTATCTCAGAGTCACGTAATTTTTCTTCCTCTCTTTTTCTCAGACAAAAAGTTGATAGATCCAGAACTGCTAGAGGAGAATGATGTGGATTATATCAGACTGGAGAAGCCAGGGACTCGCCTGTCTATTCAGTCTCTGGTAAGAAGCATCGATACTTTCAGCACCATCTTTTTGTTCTTCCTTACCTTTACTGATCAATCTATAGTTTTTATATTCTGCAACATTGCCACTGTTATAATTAACAAAATTTACTGATATATCTGTTTGTATAAAACATTAATTCGCTTGCCTCACTTTCAAATATTAAAATGGGGAAAATAATGATCTCGAATGGCAAAAAGTTGACAATAAACATAATATTTGTTGTTGAGGACAGGACTGGTGGCTGTTGGCTTGAGCTGTCCATACATTTCAATACTGCTTCATGTGTGCACACCATGTTTCTTTTCTGTGAAAGGATTGAGGTGAATCATTCTTATAATAAAGTTATTTATTCAGCCTCAAATAAATTTTCTTGCTACATGATCTTTCTTCATTTGTCACTTCAAATGCAAAGGTTGTTTTAAAACCCTGCTTTAAAATCCTGCTTTGTCCTTGTTGTATTCAGGATGATGCAATTCGAGGCTTTGTGAATCGATTGACCCATACTGAACACAAAACTATAGTCCTGGATCTGAGTGCAACCAATATAACAAAACATACAGAAGCTGAGGTGAGATGTTAATTTTAGTTGGTGTGGGTTTGGATTTCAATCATTTTGGTGAATATGTGTTGAAATCGGTGAATGTGTGATTGAATTTCAATTATTTTGGTGTACATTTTAATGAATTTTTTTATTTATTTATTTTTTTATTTCAGCCATTTTGGTAAATATATGTTTAAATTTCAATCATTTGATGAATGTGTGATTGAATTTCAACCATTTTATGATTGTGTGCTTAAATTTCAATCTTTTGGATGAATGTATAACCTTTGCAGAAACATTTATGTTTGTGTCTAAGAACATCAATTTAGTAAAGTAAAATATTCCTGATGCTATTACTCTGTTCTAAATAGTCCTGTGCTGTTTTATAGTCATGTTTAAGGTATAAAAAAATCTAATCATTTGGTGACATTTTAAGTTAATGTTCATCTTTTTGTTTTTTTGGGTGACATATTTTTTGGCAAGAATGTGCCCAAGTAAAAACCATGACGTAGCCATAGGTACACTTGACATTTCAAAATGATATAAAATGACTTCAGACTTAATTACATGAATTTGTCCTTATATTTTGAAGATAGCATTAGCATTAAAAAAAGAAAATGGGGAAAAAAAAGCAAATAAATTTCTTTGTAGAGTTTTCAATTGTTTCTGAATTTCTTTGCAGGTAAGCAAGTCCTCAATTGTATTTGTCAATGATGCAAACATGGAGAACTACTTCGATGTCCCAGGATGTCAAGGGATGTTTAAGACGGTCTCATCGCTAGAGAATGCCGTGTGTGTCTTCCCAAGTGACACCAATCCTGATCTGTGCAAAAAGATAGCAATTTCGTTCAACAATGAATTCAGTAATTCTCGTGCCAAAGGAGACTCTGGCAAAGGCTGACCTTTACACTTCACTGTCTAGTCCTTTTTTTTTTCTTCCTTGTTCAATACAGTAAAGTGGATTTTACTCAAATTTTTAAGAAGTTGACTGGTAAATAAACAAAAAATGTTATGTGCATTTATAATTTTTTAAAACTTGTATAGAATAAATGTATTTAAAAGTGATCTTATATTGTTTAAAATTATTTGGTTTTCTTGTTTTTTTTTAAATCTCAATTCTTGTGTTTGATGATTTTTTTCTATTTAACAGTGGATGATGCGAATACATAGTACCATTATTATTATGATTATTTTTTACTTTGTGCAATTACAAAAACGAAAAGGGATTTGATGTTTTATTTGTGATAAAAAAATCTTTTATATTCTTTTTTTTTTGGTCTGATCTCAAATTTGTTAAAAAGAAAATTTTTTTGTTGGTATATATTTCTGCTCCATTTTTATACTTGTTTGAAACATTTTAAGTAATTATGGTTTAACTATGAAATTTGACATGGTACGGTAACCTTGGCTATGCAGTTTCTGTTCCCAGATAAAAGTGTTAAAACTTCAAAACACCCATTTTCAAGTAAAGGAGGTGGAAATGTACATGCTTTTTATAAAAAACTTCATGCATGAAATCTGATTTATTAGGGATAGCCTCAAGGCATTGTAGTAATTAGTACATGGAGATGTGACCAAAGATTAAAAAAGCAGCCCATCACCAGAATTACATACCATTGGTGTAAATCTGAAAGATTTTCAGGTACTCATTTATAGCATTAGTACCAAGGATATCTTACTAAGAGGCTGGATAAGAACATACTAACAAGGCCTGGTATTCATTTATAGAATAGTACCAAGAATAACTTAGAGGCTCTATAAGAACATACTACAATGGCCAGGTATTTATTTACAGCATGGTACCAAGGATATCCTAGTTAGCGGCTGTATAAGAACATATTACTATGGCCAGGTATTTACTTACAGAATAGCACCAAGGATATCTTAGAGGCTGGATAACAATATATTACTATGGCCAGATATTCATTTACAACATAGCACCAAAGATATTTTAGAAAGTGGCTGAATAAGAACATATTACTATGGCCAGGGATCATTTACGGAATAGTACAAAGGATATCATTAGAGGCTGGATAACAACATATTACTATAGCCAGATATTAATTTACAGAATAGCACCAAGGATACCTTAGAGGCTGGATAACAACATATTACTGTGGCCAGATATTAATTTACAGAATAGCACCAAGGATACCTTAGAGGCGGGATAAGAACATATTACTATGGCCAGATATTAATTTACAGAATAGTACCAAGGATATCTTAGAGGCTGGATAACAACATATTTCTGTGGCCAGATATTAATTTACAGAATAGTACCAAGGATATCTTAGAGGCTGGATAACAACATATTACTGTGGCCAGATATTCATTTACAGCATAGTACCAAGGATATCTTAGAGGCTGGATAAAAAACATATTACTGTGGCCAGATATTCATTTACAGCATAGTACCAAGGATATCTTAGAGGCTGGATAAAAAACATATTATTGTGGCCAGATATTCATTTACAGCATAGTACCAAGGATATTTTAGAAATTGGCTGTATAAGAACATATTACGATGGCCAGGTATCATTTATGGAATAGTACCAAGGATATCTTAGAGGCTGGATAACAACATATTACTGTGGCCGTGTATTCATGTACGGAATAGCACTAAAAATATCTTAGAGGCTGGATATGGACATATAACTATGGTGGGGTCATGGACTGGGGTGTATATCGCACTTGTTTGACAATTAATAATGAGTGTTTTTTTGTTCCTTGTTTTTTTTTTTTTTTTTTTTTTTTCAAGATATGCACTAATAGCAGTATTTTTGTGCTTGTTACAGTTGAACTGTTGTACAAATTGTTGGTTTGCTCATGCACAGCCTGAGATGACGGTGTATGAGGCTGACTGCAAGTTAGTCAGTCCCAGGAGACTTGTAGGTAATGAAAAGAGGTGATCAGGTCTGCTGTGCCCTGCTAGAGTAGCACTGAGGACGCAAGATCTTATGCCATGCTGTGTATCTTTCTTAATCTGTTATCAATTCTGTATGAAGAGTAAGGTATTTACATGTACAGATGTGTAGATAATGCAACAATTACACAGAGAAACACATTAAAGATAAAAAAGTCTATGTAGAAGTGATTATTTCCAATGAATTGTTTTTTGCTCACACTATGTTTGTTGACTCAAAGTTGGGACCACAAGTTTTTATGTTTTCCCATTTTATTTCCTGCATTTTGCAAAAGTGCACCTGTATTTTATTCAATTTTGACTTATGAATCAAAGCCTTCGTTTTTGTGTATACCTTTTACAATTTTGTTTATCTCAATCTTGCCATACTTAAGATGCCCATAAAGTTTTTTTTTTATTTCATTCCTGTTATATAGAGCCAAAGGGAAAAAAAAGGAAGGAAAATATTTCAAGAGGAAATCTTTGAATACAGTACTACTTATTTTATATTTATTCCAGCTATTTTTGTGATTTCACATTTTATCTTGTTAGAAGCAATGCATACTCAATTCTCGCTTTCTTTTGTTTTTTTTTTTTTTGACAAATGCAAGTAGGTGCAAAGATCCTGACATGGAATCAATACAGTTAAAACGTTCGCACTTTTTCAATATTTTATGCACACAGTAAAATAGAGTAGCAAATGCAGATAGAGACAAAAAAGATGTTTATATGTGTTGGTGTATCAGAAGCTTGGCAAACGGATGCCTATTTCATATTGAATTCAGGGATCGTAAGAAAAAGATTAAAAAGGAAAAAAATGAAAACAATATTGTGTCATAATTATCACTTTTCTTTATGAAATGTGAAAAAACGGATCAACCTTGAGTAAACTTTTATCGTTTAAAGTAAACTGAAGGGGTGTGGGTGGACCCAGTGGCTGGTATACTGGATCTGTCAGTAGCAGTTTCGAGTCTACTGCCAATGCTAGACTTGTCCATAGCGAAAGAATAAAAAATCACATCACCCAGTAAAGGATGGGCTAAATGGTAGAGACAAATCATTAATAAACCTTCTTTGCCATAATAAAGGGTGAAAAATGAATGATCAATTTCTTGAGCATTAAAACTCTTTCCTACTTTTCCAATATTTGCCATATCGGAAGTTCTGAAGTGATATTTTGTACAATTACATTGATATTTTTGTTGCCTTTGTTTTGGAGTCTTAAAGGTATTCTCAGGTATTACCACAGCTTTAAAATGGCCCATTAATTTGCTGCTGTTGTGAGTTGTTGTTGTTGGTTTTTTTTGCACATATTCTAGTCACCATTCTCTCGTTTTGCTTTCTCTCAAAATTTATTGAAATTATGATATCGTTGTATTATTTAAATAAAAAGATATTTATTAGCAGTATTGAACTGAGATGAAAAATGCTGAAACCTTGCCCTGAAATGAAAGCTGAGTTGGTCTTATTTTTAAATGAAATGCTTGATTAAAGTTAGAAATCTAAACAATAATTAATTGTTTAGCCTTTGCCAACTGCATGCACTCCTTTATGAAATTTCAAGCAAGAATATGATTGATTGTTGATATTTATCAATGATTTTCAATTCAAAGGCATGAAGATGTTTCTCAATGCCTCCCAATCCCTATCACAAACAAAGCGGTTTTTCTCTCGAGCATTTTCTCTGATGAATGGCAATTAGCTTTTGTCTATAAATAGGTATCAGTGCTACTGAAGTGGAGAGCCAGATATACTGAAGCTAATGTGCTTAAATAAGAAGCTTGTAATAGCATAAGTAGTGCACACATTCTGTTACTCATAGCTGGATGTGTTTTATCTGCTGCCAAACTCAACACAAGGCTCTGAAGTGGGTTCACTGCTCAGAGTGCAGAGAGAGAGAGAGCATAGCCTTGGGTTTGCTCCTTAAAAGTAAAGCTAAAAAAAATTCTATTATTTCAAGAGTGATATTATTTTTGTACTTTATTTAAAAATGTTTTGGTAACGAGATTCCAAAAGTTATATTTGTCTTTTTGTGGTGCCTTTTTTTTGTCTCTTTACTTTGCTATTTTACAGAACAAAAGAATCTTTATTGACCCTATATTTTCTTATGGTTGTATTTTTTTCTCTCTGTAATTTTTTTTTTTGGTTTTTTTTTTGTCAAACTTTGTATTGTGATGCCAATATGGTGTAAAGGGATATTGATCACATAAGCCAGTAGGTTTCTTTTTTTTTTTTTTTACTCTCTGGCAATTATGAAAAATTATGCCCAGTGTCATAAAATGAAAGAAAATGAGTTAGAAGTTGGACTCTGCCACTGATGTTTAACAGGCATTGTTTGTGTGTGTATGTGTGTTTGTTTTTCTTTTCTTTTGAAAGTCAGGATTGGAAGAAAAGCCAAAAGTTAAAGCTCTTCCCTGCAAATGGTGCCCAGGACCTGGGCACCAAAATTCTTACATCTTTCTTTATAATGATAGGGCTACGATTTTGATACCTAGATTTGAAGAATAGGCCATTATAATTGCCTTTGTGAAACAAGGGCGTATCATAAAATTGTAATGATTGTAAATGATGATAGAGGATTAAACAACCCATTGTTTTTCTTGTAACAACAGGGCTGATCAGCTGATCTTGTTCCTAGAGAAGTAATACTCTACGCACTAGTCCGTTTTCTCATGTTTACAAATTTTTAAAGATTTTAGAATTTTTTTTTTAATTTAAATGTTTAATTTTTTTTAATGTTGTACTGTTAACTGAGGTTACATTCACACATGTTTCATTGTTTGATCCGCTGTGCTGAAATATAAGATCAAAAGATATTATGTTGTAAACTTGTAAATTTTATCATTTTCAGATGTGGTTATCTAGTCATTAAATCAACTGCCTGCAAATTAATGGTACATAATTATAGTTTGTTGGTGCTGGTTTTTCAATTACATTTCATCCATCTCCTATTGAGCTCATTGTATTTTTTCCTTGGTTGTTGCAATCAGCACTTTGAGGAAAGACAAGAACTATGGCCTTCATTTCAGGTATGCCATCGAAATTCCAATAGCTTTTTATTTTTTGTATAAATTTAGTGCTAGAAGTAACTTTCTAGAGATAAAGACCAATTTTTTTTTTTTTTAATCAATATTCCACCTCAAAATTGCTGGATACTTTTTATACTTCATTCATTACTTTTTCTTGACAATAAAGAACTTAAAAATGCAGGCAAGACCAGATGGTCTACCTCTGATAATTTTTTTTTCTTTTGAGTCGCTTACTTATAAAAGAAAAATAAAAAGATACATGAAAGAAAAGAAGTTTGCATCAGTAAACAAACCTATTTCATCATACTTGCAATTTTACTTGAAATGACTTTTTTTTTAAAAATGCAATTGTTATTATTCTAATATAAAACATTTTTGTTTTGTCATCTCATTGTTTATCGATGTTCCTTGCACTAATGTTTGATCCACT
This sequence comes from Plakobranchus ocellatus, assembly GCA_019648995.1. NCBI lineage: Eukaryota > Metazoa > Mollusca > Gastropoda > Plakobranchidae > Plakobranchus > Plakobranchus ocellatus. Next base: position 865,440 of record BLXT01000597.1, on the reverse strand, counting down.
ATGCTGAAACATAAGATCAAAAGACACTGTATAATATGATTTTAAAATTCATTTTTCTGATGTGGTGAATGTTAAACTTGATTATGAAATAAGCTGGCTACACGTTATGGCGTTTTGTTTTGTTCTTGTTCTTGTTTTTTCCTTTTGTTTTATATTACAGTTTTAACCTATTTTACGAAGCTCATTGAATGTTATTGATGAGGACAGTTTCATTTTGCAATCATGTCAGCTTATTATTTGTGATATACTTGCAATGGCATCCTAATGGCCAGCGAACTCACCCTAAATCTGCAGTGAACCTTTTTGTCAAGGGTTCAATGCCTGGTCTTAAGGCCCTGGCCTGAGGAGGACTGTAAGTATCAGAACACTTTGCAATGGAGGCCTGTAATATGCACAAAACAAACAAACAAGGATATGTGTATATTTGCATTTTTTGGTATGTTTCACAAGCTTGCTTTTGTTGCATAAGGTATCTTATGATGACAATATTCATAATTACAAATATATTAAAATGGAACTTGTTGTTTTCATTTCCAATCTTTTTTTTTTTTTTTGCGTTTCGGAAAAAATTCCTCTTTTCCCTTTTCTTCTTCTTCTTTTTTTTT
>BLXT01000597.1:689862-703732 GCA_019648995.1 Plakobranchus ocellatus | reverse complement strand
GCTAGGTCTATCTATAGATCTAAAGAACTCAACGTCCTACATCAGAGGTATTATCAACCATTTTATCTCTGGTGATCGCGACATGGTTCAATAAAACTTCAGACGTTACCGGTTTTTTAAAGGACATATTAATAATCGTCTGCGCCCGATGACCACTTTGGTTTCGATCCTGCCAACTTAATTTGAATTTTTCAAAACTAATTGCTGTTCTTGTTCTCGCTGTGGTTTTCCTTGCCTTCCTCATTATACCGTTATTTTTTCACTGTCATTTCTATCACTATTAGTTTTTTATTTCAAATCTTATTCTTATGAGTTATCGAAACCAAACTGCCAAAAGACACCTGTTTTACCAATATGCGTTTCCTTTCCGTTTACAAACAATATTATGAGTGTTCGGTAAAATCCCTCCCCGCGACAGTAATGGCACTATGATGGTAAATCCTGCGTTGTTTCTTTCTCATAGTCCATTCTATCCTGAGTGATCCCAGGTCTTACGGATATCATTGGTTTGGGGACCGACAAAGAACGATTATGAAATGTTTCAAAGCGCATTACTATACGATTTTACCAAAGCCCCAGTAAAATCTATGATATGGCTGGTGTTTCTTCGCAAAAGTTGACAAGGTTCCAACCTCTAAGTGTACTACCTGTAATAATAAAGGCACCAGGCGAAGGTCACACCATTTAGAACTCATATACCGGTAGACTAATTCATATCATATTCATTCTCAAAGGATTCCACATTACCACAAACTATAACTGTCATTAGTATAGAATTATGCATTGCACACTTTCTTAATTATACTTTTCCACTAGCTGCATTTTTTTTCCTTTTACAAACAGAAACCGGTAGTTATCTAGGTTAAAAATACATCAGTGTAGCTTTGTCACTATTATGTCTTACTCCACTGAAAGTCACGATGGGTGACCCACAAGAAAACGACAAACTCCGCAGACTCCACCGAAAGTCACAATGTGTGACCCCTCAAGAAAACGACAATCTTAGCAGCTGACAACCTTGAAATCATTGGTGCTTGTCCCCAGTGACGGGGTCATTAACTTCAGGCTGATGCTTCACATTCTAAACTGCATGGTCACATGGCACTTTACACGATCAAATGTGTGAGACTTTACTTTTCTGTACCATCTTTCTCAAGTTGTCAACCACACAATACCAGAGTTATCGGTGCCCCCAAGATGTTTTTATCCTCTCCGTACCTCTTTCGTAAGTATATTCACCTCCACAGCACAAAGTGCGAAATGCGAAATTACTAAAAACGATCGGAACATTTCTTTTCTACATTTTCAGAACATTTCTGCACTTTAGCATAATCGGGCATCGGGACATTCTATATTATAGAACTATCGGGCATCGGAACATTTCTATATTATAGAACTATCGGGCATCGAACCATTCATTTACTATTTCACATCAAATTCAAACATAAGCACAAAGAAAGCTTAGTTGTGCTCACCCGGAAAGAGGACACCATCCTCGCAAAGCGAAGTGTGAGTCGAACGGGCTGACGAAGACACAGGAACTTCATGGTTCTGTGAATAAAAACAAAAATGAGACAATCAAATAAAGATGTGTATGCTTACTAAAAGCTTTGCTACTTTTGCTGTAAAGCCCGTTCACTGCTTGGGTGATCTCAAGCTTTTTTGAACCCTCAGGATCGAATCGTGATGAAAATAAAGTATTTTTTAAAAATGATTAAAATCCCTGCATGTTTTTTTTTCCTAAGCGAAAACTTTATCCCACAAATACACACAAACATATTTTCGAAATACATTATTAACGAAACCAATACAATCATCTTGACGCCTTTAAGGCACGCACCTTTTTGATGACAGTGAAAGCAATGAATAAGTCTAACGCCAAATATTGTCTTCTAGAGTCCAATACTGGCGCCAGGAAAGCCGAATTTTTTTCGCAAGCAAAAGAAGTTCTTATCAATTCAAGATTGGCTCACCAAGGAATCAAGGAACAACAGAAATATGATTCTAATATTCAAGCAAAGAATTTCGGATCAAATGCTTTTTTCAAAGAACCAACTCTGGAAGCAAGACAGCCAGGATTGTGATCCTCAATCAAAGAATTTCACACCAAGTGCGGTCTTCAGGGACCAAAATCTGGAGAGAAGACAGCCAGGATTGTATTCCTTAATCAAAGAATTTCTCACCAACTCCTGTCTCCAAGGAACCAACTCTGGAAACGAGACAGTCAGGATTGTAATCCTCAATCAAAGAATTTCACATCAAATGCTGGCTTTGAAGACCAAACTCTGGGACGAAGCAAGCAAATATGTCCATTCTGAATAAAGGAATTTTGAAGCGATGCTTTTTTGCCACTTGGCAAGAGACTGTCTAATAAATACAAGTTTATTTTCGATTCTAGAACTTGAGTGAATATCCAGTTTTTTAAATGGAACTAAAACGTAGGTTTACAATTATCCCTAATAGCATCGTCAAAAGGTTGAACTATTCAGAATAAAAAAATTAGATCTAAATCAAATACTGGAAAGGTATGTTTCAGTATTGCATTAATTTTAGTAGACAAATCATAAACAAGACACTTCAATATCGAAACTTTTTAAGATTTACTTTGAGGATAAAACACACGTAAAGGATCTTCATGTAATAAAAAGGTCCAGATTCTCAATCTAATAATAAAAGGACATCATTAACTTAGTCTGACAAATAAGGAAAAAAACTTGCCGACGGTAAAACTTCTAACTAGATTAGTTGGTTTCTTCAGTAAAATACACAAGTTAATCACAATGTCAATGCAGATTACGGAAACCTACCTCAAAGTTATTACCTAATAAACTAACTTTTAAAACTTTTATTACAAGGCAGGATTTAAATTTTACAAAAAGTATCAAAATCTACATTAATAATGGTATATAGTTTATATTACGGCAATACGTAGATGTTTACCAATACACTTTTGTGGAAACTTAATCTGAGTCAATTAAAACCGACATAGCTAGTCTATTCTTGAGTCACTTGAGGTGACATGAGGCGCAGATGTTGCATCTACAAACAATCAACGTGTTCAACACGCACATCTATTATCTATTTGTGGTGGCTGGCGGGTTAAAAGCAAAAGGCTTTTTAATGCCAGCACCGATTGACATGCGGTTTTGGACTAACGATTCTTTGATTTTTTATCTAGCGTGTGACGCCTTTGCTTTTTCCGAGTTTGATACTGCTTTGCCGTGAAAACAAAAACATTTTTATTTCGCCTCTCGCCCATTTCAATCCAACACACGCTTAGGTCTGTGTTTTTAAAAAAACTTTTGTAGTCGTTGGCACATCCATACGGAGCTGTGATCACTCTAAAAAGTGGACCAAATGCGACGATAAACATAAAATGGGCTCTTTAAGTTCCTTCTGAAGGATGAAATGAAGGGTATTGAACGCAGCTCCGGGTATCGATTCGATAGCAAATATTTATAGATCCTTATCTTGATTAGATCTAGGCCTGCCCTAAAACCTAATAAAAAAAAAAAAAATCTGTGAGTTTGGTTAAATTGAATCGAGGCCTAGATGGAGATTCAGCCTAGTCTAGAGTCTAAATTTAGATCTAGATTCTAGATTAGATCTTTATAGACTGTTTCATCGGAATCATAGATCAAAATCCAATTTTGATCTAACATCTAGAATCCAGGTATTTTATTGGAACCTAGAGTCTAGATATAGATCCAGATCCTGATAGGCCTAGATCTAGATCTGGGCCTAATCCTGATAAAGTTAAATCATCTTGATATTGTTTTGGTTCAAAAATCTAATCTAGATATGCGATTTTAGGAACCATACGCCTAAATTTGGCAAGTTTTCCCCAAAATTGCGTTGCTGGATTCTGATTATATATCGCCCAATGAAAGATAGTAAAGTAATATGTAAAGATGGGACACTTCCTTCTTTGAGTCAATAAAAAATAAGTGCAAAGACCACGCCCCCTTTGAGCGTGTACACAATGACTGCGACGCGGATTCTAAATCTAGATCTAGGCTTGTTTTAATGGATGAACCGGGCAATGTAAAGCAACAGAAAAAAAAAAAAAAAGATTCACCGTAAAACGTTTTTTCGATCTAGATTCCAAATATCTAGATCTGGATCTAGATCTAATTTAGAATTTTGTTGATTTTATTGTAATTGTTTTTTAACTTAAGATTTATTTTGAAGTTTTTTTTTTCTTTCGCGGTAAATTTATATTTAAATGGAACTGTTGCATTTTTCCATTGAATAGCCAGATCATAGAAACCGAATGGCAATAACATTTTACGTATATTTACGTTCCCAAATTTTACTCTAGATAAGAATAGATCTACATGTAGAATCTAGACTCTAGATTAGTAGGCCTATAGGCCCTAGATCTACATCTAGAATCTAGACTCTAATAGAACTAGACTCTTGTAGAAATGACCTCAGATCTGCCATATCCACAAAAGTTATTTTTTTAAATAATAATTTATTTTAATTTAATTCTCAACCTTTCTTTATCTTTCGGGAAGCGAAAAGACGACATCGATGGATTCTTCAGTCTTGAATTTGTACAAGAAATTGCAGAGCACCATTGGCTTCCTCGCTTAAAATTTGTATATTCCGCAGTGGTTGTTTACAAATTGTACACTCCCACCGCTTGGTGGCGCTCTTGTCAATGATAACGCATTTTTAGCCTAGTGTCCTATCTGTACTCTAATTTAGTATCTGTGGCCCAATACCGAATTTTAGAGAAGGCCCTATCTTGAAATTGTTGATTAACGTTGACATTATGATTGCAAACCAGGTAGCAAAATTAAAATACAAGCCAAGATATTTGTTTAGATCGAGAATCAGTATCTCGATAGCCATGGTATATTTCAAACTTTCCATTCCATTATTGAAGTTTTTTTACTTTGGCCTAACTTTAATTTTCATGGCGATTTTTTATAATAACTTTTAAACTTGTTTTTGTAGACTTCAAGCCCTACTATTTTGAAAAATTGGACTGTATGTAAGGATTTCTTTCAAATTATGCAAAAAATTCAATTGTTAATTGCTGAAACTCTCTCCAAGTCAAGGTATCAACTTCCAGACTTCAGCGTCACGTAACAGCAACTTTATTTGGTTTACTTCTGCTCTTAGTGAAGGACATCACATCTCGAGTTCAAAGGGCATAAATACTGAATGAATCATGGCAGCTGCTAGATTAATCTTTAATTAATTATTGCAGACCCCAAGCTTTCAAAATGATAGAATGCAAACTCCATTCAAAGCTGACATGAAATGATCCTCAGTTAAAAATTAAAGTTTATTAACTTATGCAAAGCAGCTTTGTTTAGTTTGTTTTTGTTTTGGGATTTTCACTTCATTTGTGAAAGAATGTCAGTTTTTTGCCATGCTACAAAAGCAGTGATCATTCAATCTCAATCAAGAAATATACTGGAGGGGATTGGAATAAGGCTACATTTCAGATGGCCAATTCTTTGGTTCCCATTTTGGTTCATGAATTTTTCACTTTTTTTTTCAAGCGTTCTTTGCATTTTGTTTACTGTATGTATGCCCAAGCTCGGTAGATTATGATCCTGTTCAGGTTTATAGAAATCTGCTTAAAGTCGATATGTAATAAGACATTCTTCATCATAAAGTTTAACGCAAACCTCGATTTATATGCTGAAAATTATAACTTTTTAACATCAGTAAGAATTTCTTGGTTTTTATTGACTTAATGCGATACTAAGACAAGTAAATTATGCTCAGAAAGTGCCTTTTCCTTCCCGTTCATTTGAACGGGCAAACATGCTTGTTTTATCATAATTCCCCCGTTTTCAAGTAAAAGGCGTTGAATTGGCGGCCAAAGCCAGAATATTTTGGTCATTTTTGCCTATAAGCATTCATTTCTGATCACGTTTAAAATTAAGGGTCGTAACTCATTTCAGTCTTCACTTTAATTAAAAAGGAGAAAAAAACTTACTTTCTAATTAAATTAAATATAATAATTATTATAATTAATTTAATAATTATTAATATAAATTTATATTATAATAATATTTATATAATATTATATATTTATATATAATATATTATAATATAATTATAATATTATATATTAATTTACAATAAATATACAAAATATATATTTTGTAATTATATATTTATAAAAAAATATTTATTACATAATATTATGGTCATCAAACATTGCTGGAACGGGATATCTCCTGCGAAACTGCCTTCTTGAGTGATGTTTTTTTTTTGCGGCCCGAAAAAAGGAAAATAATTGGACGGATAATCACCTGCCAACTGCCTCAACACTGCTATGGTATCTGAAGTGAGGAACTATCACTGCGGTTACAGTTTTTTCAGATTAGTAAGCATCACTAAAGCATGATCATCTGCTTGCTGCCTATAATGACCAAACGCTTTGCAGTTGACAAACACCAGTAGAGGAGTGACACCTCCTTTTCAATTGCAGTTGTTAAAAGCTTTGCAGGACGCTCGGCCTATGCGAGAGACTAAGGGATTCGATTTCCAGGTCTGGCCTATGAATTGTATACTATTGTTTTCCCCTGTATCCAGCCAATACTTACTGGTAGCTTAAAAATGGTCAGGAAGCAAAAGCAAATGTCTACCATTTACACCCCCCCCCTTTTTTTTTCAACCCAAAAAAGAGAAAAGATAGAAAAAAGTCTCAGGATGATAATCAGGATCCTACTGGTGGTCAATATGAGACCCACCTTGCTTTCACCTTAGTCAAAAAAACTTAGAACTCAAATTTTGAAAAAACACTGATTGTCCTGAGTCCACCACCTATGAATAATTTATAGTTTCAGAAAAAAGCAACGCTTATCACTCTACTAGATTTATACCACTAAAATCAAATGCTTCTCTTGCCAGGTAATCCTGAAATGAAAAAAAAAAAAAACTGCAACAGATCAAAGAAGAAGACCACTAAGCATTGCTGCAAACATGTTTTCAGGATTCTCATTTGGTTTGGTTTGATATTAATTGTGTATAGCTCTTGTTTTAAGTTCAAGTAAATTATAATATATGGACTTTTATTTTTTATATAGATATATATATATATATCTATATTATAAAATATATATATTTTAAAATGTATATAAAAAAATTATAATATATAAAAAAGTTATATTTAAAGTCCAGTCTTGATGGTCGTCAGTAGTGGGCAAAAAATGTCCCTGCAGATTTGAAAGTGAGCCTGCCGATCGCTGAGGCACTAGCACCAGCACCTGCACCTCCTAATATTTGCCAAAGATAAACCAGATAAAGACAAAAGAGAAAAGGGGTATTTATGGATTTTTATTCCATCAAGTTAGTTCATTTAATCTTGAGTTGTAATTGCTATGTTTCCAATCTCCTTGTTTAATACCGATGACAGAACGCTCTTCTTATGAGAAAGACATGGTAAATGACAATAAAATGATAAATAGGTTTTTTAAATTACATAATTAAATGACCAAAGAAAACGACGGAGACGTTTGGCAACAAGTTTATTAAAGTTTTCCTACAGATAAATTAAAAAAAGAAACATGTACAAATTTATTGTGAAGTACAATAGAGACAAAACCCCAGCCAAGGGAAAAAGACTTAGAGGTGCAATAAAAGTTGTGTAATTATTTATATATATATATATATATATATATATATATATATATATATATATATATATATATATATATATATATTTACAATTTCATTGAACAAATAGTTCATAAAGTGAGACAAGAAATATAATACGCATCTATTTTTCAGAAGAAAAAAAACAAAACAAAACAACAAAAACAACAACAAAAAGAAAAAAAAATAAGGAAAAATATGCACTAGTAGGCTCTGCATTTAAAGTATTGCAATTATTTCCTTAGTACCAAAGATCTAAAAAAAAAGCAGACTTTCCCAGTGTAACATGCTGGATTTAATAAAATGGCAGTTATAGTACAACTTTTAATGAAAACGTATTTTATCTTTATTTTTCTCTCTTTTAAACTGACTATGTGTCATGGTAGTACCAAATCTGCCCACAGCAGCTCGAAATTCTTATTTTTAACATATTCCTTTAACAAATTCTATTTGTATAGTCCTATGAGGGCTCTTCTTTTGGACTGAACGTCGCCCGTTAATCTTAAATCAATGTAAATGGACACACAATTTGAGATTTTAATTATATGTGAGCTCAACGCAGCGTGTTCGGCACTACTAACATAGAGAACGACCAAAATGTCATGTATTCAAGGAAGAGGTTTGGCTTTTACAAAATCCAAGGGTTTTGAAGGTAATATTGCCCATCAGTCTAATTTGACTAATTCTTGCTTTCATGAGCACACGTGTAGTCACAAAACTCAAAGAAGTTAAAGTTGTGCAGGAAGCGTCACAAACAGACACATTACATAAAATAACAAAAGGCAAGACTACAGTTTCAAAAACCCGTCGGAGTTTATAAAGCCAAAAAAAAAAAAAAAAAAGCTCTGTCTTTAGATTTGTATGACAGAGCTCTTCTACTACAGTATGCTAGCCTGTCTTCTGAGTGCAGGGCGTTACGAGTTAAGAAAAAGAACTCGTAGGTACCACCACAGCTCACACCTGCACAAGACTGATCTTTGCAGGTCTTTGTATGGCGATTAGAGAATTATTTTTTGCCAGGAAATTCTATTTTGCCAGAAGCGAATTACCAAAAATGGTAAGTAACGTATGGTTTCGTGAGCGTTAACAAATAATTGTATCGAATAGAAGTTACGGACTAGAATATTAAGAAATATATCTGGACATAGAATTATTATTGATTGTTGAGATATCTGAACTGGTTTCAAATTGTTAAAAAGACTGGCGTTCTCTCTGAATGTGGACCATAACAACAACAACAACAACAACAACAACAACAACAACAACCACAACAACAACAACAACAACAACAACAACAACAACAACAACAACCACAACAACAACAACAACAACAACATCAACAACAACACAATAATATCGCTCCGTAATCATCTAACAAAGACAGATAATGGAGGCGTACAGTAATCATTTATGGCAGTCATAATAATGTTATAAAAACGAGACAGAAAAGGGGACGGGGAGCGGGGGGACTATTGATCTTGGCAATGGTATAATTGTAACAAAATCAAATATAAAATAAATGTTAAGTAAAGCTGTAAGAAAAACAGTTGTTTTAAAGCTACCAAAATAATATATGACTGTTGTGTTACCTCTCAATACACAATGAGATCTACGATAAAATATGTACAAATAATTAAAAAAAAATGCAACCAAAATACTTAAATGGGGTTCCAATAAAAACACCGTTGTATGACGATTAAGTTTGTACAACTATTCATAAACAATTAAGAAAATTCACCAAAAGTAAAATCAACCAGTTTCTACACACATAAAGCTGCTTCTTGTCCCAAATGTAATACAAATTAAAAGCTACAACCTTACAAAATTACACAATATGCATGAAAAAAAGGGGGGAAACACCGAAAAGATGAAAATAACAGCAGTTTAAAAATACCGTCAACTTCATAGTCCGCTTAAAGCTTGTCTGTCTTTGTCATATTATAATAATAGCTGCTCACTTCATACAATTATGAAACATTGTACCATGAGGGCAAAAAATGAAGGTTTCACTTGGTATCATGATACCATTTGTCTTTTAAAAATCTTCAACATCATAACTATTTTATTAGAAGGAAACTGATAGTTTAAAGAAAGTGGTCAAAGTCAACGATGAACACTTCTAAAAGAAATGGGGGAAAAAACTATTCTTAAAGTTAAAGAAACTGAAGGGAAAACTTCGCATAAAGTACTGAGCACTTTCTTACAAATTAAAGCTTTACTCTCGCTGGTTTTTTCATAAATTCATAAAATATAAAATGTATCCTTTTCCTATTGTAGGGAAAGCTACACTTCGTTCATTATCAACTGATGCTCTTTAGCTCTTTAAGGACAAAGTCAATAACACCTACAATTTCAAAGAGTCAAAAAAAAAAAAAAAAAAAAAGAAAAAAAAAAGGAGTATTAAAAAAAAGTATTACCGGGATGTGTAAGAAGTAAGTACTTGGCATCAGTGTATTATCACATTCATGTGTCACATCTAGGTTAAAAGCTTAATATTTCATTTATTACTATTATATACATGAAATGGTGAACGATTGTCCTATAATTGTTATCACTGACTGAATCCATAGAGCTCTAAATATACAAGATTTCGCACTGCGTGAAATTTTTATACCTCAGACCGCTTCCATTTTTTCGATTTTTAGCGTGATGATTCGATAAACCTTATAAAACAGAGTCTAAATTTTTCCATGCAATGTTGCACGTCACTTTGGCGCAGTAAAAAGAAAAAAAAAAGAAGAAGAAAAATCGGACCCATGTTTGTATATTCACGTATTTAAATAAATCCGCTCCACTCGATAACTCAAGCGTACCTGAGATCACTGGGATTACTAGACTTGTATCAGTATGAAATAGCTTTAGTAAAGCAAAGAGAACAAAAGAACCTTTATACTGTAAATTATCTTTTGTTTTTAAAAGAAATCTCATGAGAGCATCACTGATTAGTAAGTTTTAGATAGCGGCAATAATTATGCACTTTATAAAATGCTTGATCTGTCAAAAATAAAATAGTTATCACAAAAAAGATGGCAAGATGGATAAAACGGGCAATCCGCATTATTAATATATAATACTGAAATAAAGTGAAGAAATATCGAATATTCCGTGCCTAGCACAGTGGCAGAGTGGGATTGTAGGCTCAATAAATGCTACTTATCGTTTCACCAATTATATGATTAGACACTTCGATAAAAAAGAACTCGGCGCGTTGTATTATCGAATGAAGAACTTCAGGGCAAAAATTATTGTTATGAAAACCATCTCAGAAAATGCGCCAATGAAATGCATTAGCAATGCTTTCTATTTGCTCTAACAATATATAGTTTGGAAATGCAACGATAATATCCCAATATTTAGTTAGGGAGATAACAACGACAATGCTCGATTTCATATTAAGGGAGTTAACAAAAATTAAGAACCTGATATCAAAACATCTTTTCATTGCTTGCCATATTGTGCCTCTTTCCCGCCCAATCAAAGCAATTTTAAATATTTCTATTTAGGTTGCACCAGACATAATCACACCCTACCAGCAAGTTATAACCGTTGGCTTTCTTGACGTTGGGACAAAAGTAACTTATTGGGCAGGCTATTATACGCCAAATTAATGAGATATAGATCGTTTTCTTTCGCTTATATTTCTTGATTTTATAAGAGATTTCGTGAAGAACACGAATTAGGGTTAATCCATAGTTTTTTTTTTAAAGAAAACCTGCTACATTAAAATGAATCACTTTAAAACTAGTAAATCTAGCATAACTCCGTTCATGAGAACAGTTTAATGAACTTTAATTGCCATCTTTATTTGGTTGATAAAAAGCAGTGTTATCAATGAATGAAATAACGTGGAGTTTGTTTATTTTGTATCCCAATCCGTATTCTTGATATTTTATGTACTTTTCCCAATTATTATTGTGAAAAAAACTCAATGACCAAAACAACAGCTATTATGTAATCTCATAAACGGAAATACTAATAATTCAAAATTTGGTCAGGTTTCCATCAACTGTCCCGACTGTGTTCAGAATTAGCGAAAATACAAGAATTTTCTCTGATATTTATGACTTTTTTTCCTTGCGATACAAACCAGTGAGCGTTCATTATAATAAGATAGCGGAAATTCATGAAAAGTGGCAAACAATATATGACACAGAGATAATAATTATGTACATGAGAAAGACATATTGGCCTCTGTATGGCCTCGGTATATACAAAATGAGCTTATAATGCTTGCTCTAAATGAACGTTTTAAGTAGACTATTTGAAACATAATCCTACTCTTAAATGTGCAAGTATTTGTCATTCACGCCCTCCCTCCCTCCCCCTTGTTTTTTTTTTTTATTTTGAGAAAAAGAAATAATTATCATGATAATCACGCTTGTATGAATCTAAACCTTTTAAATTTTAATAACGTATTTAAAAAAAAAAGCATCAAATATTTTAGAGCTACTCTATACGAGGCATATTAAATCCTATGTAAACTTTTCAGACCTCAATAACTGAAGACAATAAAGGCAAAACATTTAAATGCTGTACAGAAATTCATTCTTTTTTTTTTTTTTTTTGCTTTTTTTGTGAGACAACCTGGATAAATCAACTACAAGTCAAGATTTTGTACAAACTGAACTTTGGTCACGGTGAGTGTGTAGGCTTATTTGTTTTGCAACTGCACCTGAGAAAAACACCTCATATCACTATGCCACTTCTGCCATTTAGGCATGCGGGTTTGAATGCTGTATTCTCATTACCTTCCGAGTCATTAAATTTTTTTAATGAAATGGAGTTAATTGGAAACGCATCTGCAGGTTGTCTCACCAGTATAGTGTTGGCAAGAATTGCCATGAGCCAGGCGTGAGTGAAGATAACACAATAACAACAACTATAACAAGATGGCCGATCTGTGAAAGTACTAGGAAAAAACCGGAGTGAGCACGACGGCAACTGCTATATGGGTCACTACACACGTTTGTGTTACTACACAGATAAGGATGCAGATGGTAACTGTGTCGGTCCCTGAATCATTGGTCAAAAGACCAGCCTTGAGAGGAGAAAAGGAAGAGTACCGTCCCCTGTATGCAATCCAAAAATCTTTATACTTATCTTCCAAATTTTGAGAAAGTTTTTGTCCGAAGTCAACACTTATTAGATATTAGAGGTCAAAATCAACATATATCCCGGATTTCAAGGTCAAGGTCAAAATGTTTCGTAGTAATAGACCTGTTACGCCAGCATTGTCCGAATGGCATTGTTTTTAAACAACATATAAATGTTGAGATCCATTTTCTAGACCCAGAAAAGGACAATTGAAGACAACTTGCAAACAGGGATAAAACTCTCGCATCTCTTTCCGATACCATTCTTTACAGGACGTGCAGTGTTTTGTAGTCGGGAGGTCCTGCATTCTGGAGCCGGCTCTTTCCTGTCACGCGGGCCTGGTTTCGCTAGTTGCTTGTCACGGTCCTCACGGATTCCGTCACGTCAGTATCGATAGTATCCATCCAAGGGTGAGGCTTGCGGTAATACTGCAACAGAAGGGACAACATTAGTTTCAACTATTCTCTACGCCTTTTCAAATATGAACGTTTGGATTCTTTTCTTCTTTTCTGTGAAATAAAAAGGTGCGCGGTTTTGTATACATACAGTTCTGTTTATTGTTTTGGCAATTCAATACCAAGTTTAGTCTCTTCCCTTTCATGTTTATGAAGCATTAGTAACATATTGAATGGCTAGGGCTCTTCAAAGAACTGGCGTGTTTTATGTAATTGACATCACTTTTTGGATTTCGTATTGAATTTTGGAAAGCAAAAATAAGTATGCCTTTCAAATTGTCTATACCAATAATATCTTTACTGCATGGAGCGAAATGATACACCGATATCTGAATCTAGAATACATTAAAAACACTTTCAAATCATATATGTTGACTTGAAGATTAAAGTTGATAGGAGCTGAATCTAACTAGGGATATGTAATGCAAATACAAGGGACCCGTCAGCAGATAGTGAGCGATGAACATGTCAGATTCAGTGAGGTTAATAGTTAATGAGACTCACAGGATGGCATCTGACCACTACTCAGAAGGGTACTCAGAAATGCCATGTCCTGTGATAAAGCAGCTGATGCTGCTACTGATGATAACGATGATGATGATAAGATGATAATGATGGTGTTAATGCAATGAAAATGATGATGATTATTAAGAAGGAGAAGGAGAGGGAGAAGGAGAAGGAGGAGGAGGAGGAGG
>BLXT01000597.1:587069-597464 GCA_019648995.1 Plakobranchus ocellatus | reverse complement strand
GAGAGGCAGGGAGAAAGACAAGAGGGTGGAGGAAGAGACAGAGAGAGACATAGAGAGAGAGAGAGGGGGAGAGAGAGAGAGAGAGAGAGAGAGGTGGAGAGATGGCAGAGTAAAGGAAAAAAGATACATGAGGCAAAAGGAAGTTAAAGACATGAATACATACAAGTAGACAGGTACAGAAATAAAACAAGAACAAGAGAGAGAGAGAGACAGAGAAAGAGGAAGAGAGATGGAGAGAGGCAGAGAAAAGGAAGTATAAAGAGAACAATTTGGAGATAGAAAGAGGAATGGGGAGGATGATGACTTTGGACATATATTTATACTCGTATCGAAATGTATTTGAAAAAAAATTCTTCTTATTTTTTATATTCAATAATCAATGTTCTTCCGAACACTCAAAATAGCTTGCTTTTCCTTATTTCTCTTTATCTCAGTCGGCAGTCAATATTGCATTGGAAAACAAAACAGTATAAATCGGAAATTCTGACATGAACGTGCATGCACGCACGGGATTTTATTGAGAAAGTACAGGTCTGTCGATCTGTTTTCTCCTCCTTGCACTAATCAAATGAATCAAATGACATCATTGTAAAGTGGCTATAACTAATGATTGATAGTATGAACACATGTTTGTATGCATGCTCACCACACGATGAGATTGAAGAATTCGTACAACTGTATCCTGCCCTTCTCCTCAAACTCTCCCTTCATGTGTTTGATGCGGTGCATCAGTTTCAGAGGCGCTATGCTCCGCCCACACATCTGGACATGGGAAAACAACACATAATGAAGAGTTTAAGCATCAGTTTCTGTGGCGCTATGCTCCGCCCACACGTATGGACATGGGAAAACAACACACAATGAAGAGTTTTAGCATCAGTTTCAGTGGCGCTATGTTCCGGCCACACATCTGGACATGGGAAAACAACACACAATGAAGAGTTTTAGCATCAGTTTCAGTGGCGCTCTGCTCCGCCCACACATCTGGACATGGGAAAACAACACACAATGAAGAGTTTTAGCATCAGTTTCAGTGGCGCTATGCTCCGCCCACACATCTGGACATGGGAAAACAACACACAATGAAGAGTTTTAGCATTACCTATTTGATCTTTAGACATGCGTTACCATAGATCTCTTGTCATAGCTTTTAGCTTTTGAACCCTTTTTTGCAGCCGCAAGCCGAAGGAAACATTATTTAGGCATTTGATTACCCCCGCCAGACATACGCTGTCAATCCTTGGAGAAAAATTACGCCCGTCAAATTCGAATTTACTTGATTTTAGTTTCACCTGACATAAGCACTAAAAGTCCCCAATAACAGATTGTATGTCACTCGGGTATGCAAAATGTGGAATTTTTCTCTCACGCTCTTGAGTTTGTGTAATACAGGTTTTGAAAAAAAATGCGGTACTTTAGAGGAAGTAGAGGGTACAACTAAGCCTATCGCTTGGTCGAGTTACGTAAAGTTCAAAGTCGACCATCGAAGTTTAGCTCTATTTTCCTTTCTGTGAAGGTGGGCCTGAAAGCCTGAGATCAACCTTTTTGTGGGCAAGTTATGCCCTAACGAACCAAACTCTCTGTGCCTGCTTTGCCTTGTTTCTCTTTCAAAGTTTTTTTTTTTTTTTTATGCGGTGCAATTATATAATCAAGCTCGCTCTATCTTAAATAGCCTACATACATTCATAAGTAAGCAATTTTTTTTTCTTTCCTTGCAGCCATTTAAAAAGAAATAAATCTTTGCCACAAAAAGGCTTCAATTCATTCCTCTATGGTGTTATCCAATCTATTCCAGGCAGACCTCTACTCGTATGTCTTTTGGCAACACTTTTGTTCCTCATACTTTTTATTTGATTGGGAAGGAGGGGAGGTTACCCTTGGCTAATAGAGATTGATTTCCCTTTATTCTTGTTTTGATTTTCACACAAAAGGTTGGCTACTTTGCTTTGCAAGCATAGCTTGTGGTGTTTTGGGGGCTTTCGGTAAGAGTATGTGGTACCAAAGAGGTAGGAGCGCTGTGAAAAGACATCAAGAGAGAGAGAGACACACAGAGAGAGAGAGAGAGAGAGAGAGAGAGAGAAGGAGGGAAAGAGAAAGAGCGTGAGAAAAAATCGGGAATGAGAAGGAGTCACAAAGAAGTCGGCCAGAGGTTTGGGATGAGAAAGAGTCAGCCAAAGGTTCCAGGAAGAGAAAGAAAGAGGACCAGAGGAGTGAACGTGGGGGAGAGAGAGAGAGAGAGAGAGAGAGAGAGAGAGAGAGAAAGAGAGAAAGAGAGAGAGTGAGAGGGGGGAAGGTTGGATGAAATAGGGACTCTAAAAGTAGAGGGAAAGAGACATTGACAAAGTCGGAGAGGACAGAGAGAGAGAGAGAGCAGAGAGAAAGGGAGAGATACAGAAAAAGCAGTAGTGGAAGAAAGAGAGAGATGCGGAGAAAGAAAGGGAGAGAGAGAGAGAGAGAGAGAGAGAGAGAGAGAGAGAGAAGTAATTTTTTTTTTTTTTACCAAAAGGACTTTCTTCACTCCTTTCGCCATACTTTCAAAGCAAGCCCAGAGCGTCACTGCTTGCAACACAAACGTGCTGATAGAAATCATTCAAGGAAATCCTACTGATTGTATTCAACATTTCCCTGTTTCTATAGACAGACTGAGCTGATCGCGACAACAACGGATATTGAACGACGACTCCACATAGTCCAGCTGATTGCAGATGAAAGAGCAACAACACAGAGGGTTTTTATGTTCGGGAAAAAAACGCTTTTTTCCTGTATTCATATAAACTTACTTTTATTAAGTCTCCATATATGTCTTTTATCCATTGTACAAAAAGGCTAATAAAGGTTTGAGAAATGAAGCACTTGAACTTTAAAGGCTAAAAATATACAGGCATCTTTGTTTATTGGATATTTGATTAAAAAAAAAAAGAATTGTATTATAGATGCTTTTTGTGCGCAGTCTTTGAAGTTCTTTTACAGCTGTTAGGGAAATTATTCAAACTAAACGAAATCACATTCTGTCATGGAAAGATTTGGTTTCCATGACGGTAAGTAAGGGAGTAGTATGTTAAGCCTAGTATCCCGTAAAGGGTGTCTTAAATTTTATGAAAACTTAGTGAAATAAACAACTATGCTTTGAAAATTTTGTTTCGCTTTGTTTTGTTTTGTTTTTTTTTTTAACCAGATTTGTTTTTGTTACTTCTCCTTTCAAAGTTGAGGAGCGTCGAGGTTTAAATCGGCTAGTTTTTTGGCGTTTTCGGTGAGAATGTGTTCATATAATCAATGTGCTTAACATAGAGGGAAGTTTTAGCATAAGGCAATTGACCTGTAGGCAAGCGTAACTCGTAATCTTGTATAATAAACTTGAGCTGCTGAGGCTCCTTATGTGGCCTAGCACCAATAGAAGCTGCAAACAGGTTCCCCCATGTCAGGCATAATTTTTTTGTAAACGGGTTTGGAACTAGTAATGTGTTCATACACAGATTATTACAGTAATCAAGTAAATAGAAAAGTTACAGTCAATTAAACGTGAATTAAAATAAAACAAGAAAAATTACAGTCAATTCTGGGACAAAGTTACGTTTATTAAGGTCAACTTTTATTCGACCTAGGCGCTAAAACTCCCCAGTACTTACTCCATCGTTGGCATTCTTATCCCACATAGTTGGATTATGATGGCAACCAAATACGATAATAGAATTTTGGTGTTGCATTGATGCAACCATAATTAAACCAAGATTGGTTCTCAATGTAGAGTTAACTGTGGGAAAAAAATACTCAAACACAAAATGTATGCTATTAAGTATAGAAGAAATACATAAATCCTTGATTTAAAGAGAACTTTGTGTTTAAGGTATTGACTGCTCTTTACGAGTTAACTATTTTTCTTTCAGTTGATTCCTTCATATTTGTATTCATCTGAAGAGTAGAAATAAAGTTTTGCTTTAAGAAAGCCAACATTAGACTATTTTATGTATTTTTAAAACCATGCTTGAAAGAATGTTTCTCTGTTTGTCTAAATTGTTCGGCTTTTCTTTGAAAGACAGCCAAGATTGAGCCTATTCTTACATTTGAATATCATATTGGAAAGACTTTGCATATTAGACATACTTGCATTTTTCCCCGAGAGGCCAAACACTCTATGTATTAATATTTCTCTAATGGCAATATCCATAGATTATCACTGATCAATATAGTATGATACGCTGTTATTTTGCGTGACGCCTTTTCTCCTCTCATGCTCCATACACCCTGGGCACAGGGCGTAACCATAGGACTTAGTATTAAAGAGTTTTAGCGCGTACATCAAATGAATGTAAATCCAAGTAAATTTAACCTTGATGAGGGTAACCTGTGTCTAAAAGAGTGACTGCACATGTCTGGCAGGGTAACCAAGAGCCAAATTAACATCAAGTTGATTTTTTCCATTGGCGCGCGGCTGCAAAAACAAGAGGTTCAAAGGTTAAAGATTACGACCACAGATCAAGGGCTCGCTTTGCTTAGAGGCCAAACACGTTATGCTAAACTCCACATTAACAGCTGAATCAGGCAGTCAATATTTTATAGCACTTGATATTTTCGCGTTGGCGTAACAGTTAACAAAAGAAAAACGAAAACCGTAAGAGCTTTTTTTCTGACCTTGCGCACTAAGGTTATCGCGGGCACCCGACGAGGGTCTGAACATTAATATAGAGAGATCGAGCTTTTCTATTTACTTGATTACTGTAATAATCTGTGTATGAACACATTACTGGTTTCAAACCCGTTTACAAACAAAAAAAAAAAAACAACCAACACCAGAGCTAATTGGCCTATGTCTGAATGACCTCTCGGCGTTAGGCCCCCACCTACCAGCGAGAGTTGCCTCTATTTGTTTCGCGTGATTGTAAGAAAAAGCTATTTCAAACATAAAGCAAGTAAAATAAGTGCTGAGATATTTGAAGAAGGAGAAACTATTTTTAAATTTGGATTTCAAGGGTGGCTTTGAATTTTGAACCCCTTCACTACTTGGGTGATATCAACATTGTCTTCCCTCCTTGACTTAGTGATGGTGGCTATTTTCATTTCTGTCTTTGCCTCAATCAGAAAAGTTGAGCTACTACATATCTCAGAGAGAAAATTGAAAATTTTAATACGTCAGATAAAAGCATCAACAACAGTTTTTTTTTTCTATAACAAGTGATGGGAACGAAAGAGGGAGATAAAAAGAGAGATAACAAGAAAGGTAGGACGACAGATTGTCAGAGAAGAAATGAACGGGGATAGTAGAAGGATAAAGAGATAGAAGGAGAGATAGAGATACACTGAGATTTGAGAAAAGGAGGGGGGAGGGGGAGGGAGATAGAGTGACGAAATTGAGAGGAGACATAGGTATAGAGATAAGTGTAGAGAGTGAAAAAAATAATATAACATAAAGAGGGAAGAGAATAAGAGAGAGGATAGAGAGAGTGGGGAATGAAGGGATTTTAGAGAATGGGCGAGAGAGAGAGAGAGAGAGAGAGAGAGAGAGAGAGAGAGAGAGAGAGAGAGAATATGAAATAAAGAAGAGCCCGAAAAGAGAGCCTTGTAAAATGTAATAAAAGACGGATAAGAAGAATTTACTTTATAAAATTTTTTGTCATAAAGTGGAAAAACAGAACATGTCTTGGGTGTTGGTCTTGCGCGGTTGTTACCGCACACCTGAGATCATAATAGCTGCTGCAATGAACACGTCCAGGAAGCAAAAGGATTGAATGAGATTTTAACAGCCTGGCCATGACAGCACTGCCCATCCATCACTCATAGTCAAACTGCAAATCGCTGACCAGTTTATTGCACTGGGCTGAGGGGGGCGAGCGATACGATTTGGCGACTTAAGGCTAATTAAGCATTACCACCTGCCCTGTGGTCATTGTGTTGTAAATCTGTTTGTATTGATCGGTGATCTGGCGACAGGCTGGGACACATTCCAAATTTACAGCCTTAGTGACACAACTACGTAAGCCTTGGCGTGTAGAACAGAACAAGTTACATTAGCTAAGGGAATTAAATCTTGGTGACCAGTGTGGATAGCCTTGTCCAACCCTATTAATAATGGCCCATTAAGCTATCATCTACTTTATAACCATGCACGATTCACTGTTCCTAAATCTAGGCAATGAGTAGTCATAATTTGGTTCGCATCGTTTCGTTCTATTAGCATTGATAAAATGTAGCCACTCAGCCCAGAGGTTACATAGCGGCGATCAGCCAAGTTCGTGACCCAAACATTTCCTGAAATCTCTTGATCGCAAACACTAAAATCTCTGTCAGCAGAATTGTCCAGTTTTATTGGCGCCCCAAAAGTTTGTTTACAGGTCTGAGTGGGTTATGTTAGAGCAAAACAAGGCAACGAAGCAAATTGCAAAAACAGGGAACAACAACAAAAAAAAAACAACAACAACAATATAAAAAAAATAATTTAAAGAAAAATAAATAAATAAATGATAATAATAATAATAATAATAATAATAATAATAATAATAATAATAATAATAATAATGAGTAGAAAATGATTGTGCTGCTCAGTGACTTAAAACGATTTTACAAGGAACGCTTCTGTAAAGTTTCTTCCCAGCTGTTTCTAAAGGCACGCAGAAATATTGACAGAGCACTGTGAGCAAATACCAAACTGTAACAGTAACAGTCTAATTTATGATACTTAGATCCACATATTATACTATCAGGCTCTCTACAAACAATGCCAACCACTTAGATTTCGGCAGGCAACACTGTTAGGGCCGAATAAGGAGCAAACATTACAAGGTTGGAGAGCGAGAGAGTTTACAATGCTTTGACCGGAATCCCATGCCAGGCATGGCCAGCTACTCGAGATTTTCTGGACTTCAAGTTTCTGTAATAAGTCTGATCGACACTGGACACAGCCATGGTGGAACTAAAGCCTCTGGATTTTGTCAGTGTGTCGATAAGTGGCTAATTCAAAATTGCAGCTTTAAAAAGAAAATGGGTGATTTGCCTTGCTAGGATTGGATTTGAACCGAATGGGTTAAAGAAAAGAAATTAATTTGGCTATCTCTGGGGCACCGACTCATTTGTTAGTAACAATAATTATTATGACCCATAGGTGACATCAGGATCCTGGTGCTGGTCGGGCGTGGCTTTTGTGAAGGGCTCGACCCCCACAGGAGTGAGTTCAGTACCAGTTTGAGGCGAGTGTGTTACCAGTGCTGCCCTAGAGCTCTGTCACTATAAATCAGGCTCACTATTGCTGAGACAAGGTGAAAATATAAAGTGGGTTCCAGGCTGATATACCAAGGTATATGGTGGCTGACTAGCTGATTTATAGCGGCTTCATGAACTGGACTTTTGGTCTAGGCAATAATCTCTTCTAGACCCTACTATGAGAGATTGGTTTTTGTATATGGCCAGTCCACAACAAGGTGATCCTAGGCTTTCAGACCCTTCGTCAGGCCAGAGCGCCTGTGGCGGGACTCGAACCCGCGACAGAAGGGTCCCTACAAATTTCAGGGCGGACTCGACGCCCCTCCTTTGAGTCCTACGAGAGAGAAACTATCCTAACCACCAAAGGGTGATCAGAATGAATCTATCTGAACAATCTTCATGCTGGTGTTATGCTCAGGTTTTAACCAGTGAAATCGACATTCTTCTTGTAACGGACAATGGAACAATCCTGATAAAGCGCACGATAGGAATTGGGCAAAAGCTACGGTTGGGTTTCAGAGAATCTGGTTACATAATATTGTTCGATCATGAGCTAATGACTCTCAGTTCATACGTTCTAATTTTGATAAGAACAGACCCTTAACGCTTTCCATATGCCAGGAAATTGGAACAAAGAAGACGATTGAATAAAGACAAAATTAAGCTTTAAAGTCATAAAAAAAAAAACCATATAAAATAAAAACGCCCGCTCGATGATACTTTGGATGCTTTTAAACATACTCTACATACTCCATGGGATCACTGGTGGCATAGTGGATAGCGAATCAGCACTGAGATCCGCAGGAATCTTTCTTTCGCGGGTTCGAACCCCGCGACCGACGCCCTGAAATGACGGAGGACCCAAAAGCCTTGTTGTAGACTCTCTTTACACAAAAAACCTACTGATTTCGCATTCAGCACAACATATTGCAATCACTCTCACTCATTGTTTGTACTGAAGGAATGATAAAAGTCGAGCCAAATAATTCATTCTAGTGATAAGTCAATATTAGACTAGATCAGTGGCAATGGTTAGAAGGGTAGATTACTCCAGCGTACTTCAGTTTGCCATAAACCTAGCAGATAGCATTGCGAAGATCCTATTGAGCCAGCAACGATGTGCTGGGATGATATACTTTTATCGAGCCCAAACTCAGATTATTTATTTATAAAAGTTAAAGGCCCGATATTAAAACCAACCCCCCCCCCCCACACACACACACAAAAAACAACCTGAAATAAAAAAAAACATCTGAACTCGGTCAGGTTGCTTAAAATAAATTGGATAATTATGGTCAGGCCAAAGTTGTGACGTACCTTGAGCGTCCTGAGGAGAATGTGTTTGTGAATGAGGAGGCCCTTCATGTCTATATGCTCGTAAGTTCCATATGCCACCCGCACGTCATGCAGGCCCTCGAAGCTGAAGTGGAGATACATAGGTTTAGTTGGTTTGCAATAGTCAATATTTTTTCTTTCGCGGTTTTAAATTAACTTTATGACCAAAATGAAGTAGGAGATAATCTCTTTGTGATATTTCTTTTTCGGAATGAGAAAAACAGGCCAGAGAAAAACTGATAAAGATCAATAGATGGATAGACCAAGAGAGAGAGAAAGAGAGAGAGAGAGAGAGAGAGAGAGAGAAAGCGGGACAGAGAGAGAGAAAGAGGAACGAAGAAAGGCAGAGACAGAGACAGAGAGAGAGAGAGAGAGAGAGAAAGAGAGAGAGAGAGAGAGTGGAGTGGAAAGTAAGAGGAGAAATATTCTTTAGATTTTCTTTACCGTTTATCTGCCAAAAATCAAAACTTGAATACCAATCTGAGCCAAATTTTCATAATTCACATTTAAGGCATTCAATGTATACTGTCGTCTTAAGCAATCAAAACCGTAGCTTACATTATTGCTGGAGATTTCTATATTTTATACATCCACTTTTTTGTCTGTCTTCCTCTTCGCCACACAAGCTTATATCTCACCCTCAATTCCTGGCATTTATTATCTTTGATATTCACTTCCTTATCTTTCCCTTTCTCGAAAGTAAATTTACTGCTTTTCCTTTATCTTTTTTTCTTTGATTAAGAGTTTGTCTCACGTTACGGTATGCTTTCTCTTTGTTGTCTTTAAATGATATCTGCATTGCTATCTGAATAATCCAAATACTGTACCAGCTATCAGGTTTCTTACAACATATTTGTTGCCCTGTCTTGTCTCTAACTTAGTCATTTCTACTGCGTCATGAGTTTCTTTGATAATATTCTAATTAACTTATTCAAACTTATTCGGTATATATATATATATATATATATATATATATATATATACATATGTTTATATATACATATAAACTTACTCGAGAACCCTGTGTTCCAACATATAGAGCGCCCTCTTGATGACACACACATTCCAGTCCGCAGTGTGCATGTTGTAGGTCCTGTGTAGGGCTTTCTGGAGAAGATTCATCTCAAACAACCGATTGATGGTCTGGGAAGGAAGGATTTAACACAAAGAAATGAACCAAAGTAAGCTGAGAATGAACGTCTGACTAATCATTAAGTTTAACCGATCGTAATTTTTTTTCACTAATTGACATTGCCGAAAATGACAACCGCCAATTTTAATTTACTGTAGCATTATTGAACATATTGGAAGATTTGCTTTGGGTTTTTTTAAAGGAAAAAAAATTAATAAAGAAAAAGAGAAATATGAAAACGAAAAAATCGCGTATTTCTTATTGATAGTTATCTAAATGTGACCATTGCTCTCACTCTTTACATTTCCATAACACATTCGTCACAGTTTTGCCTCTTTTCGGTGGTTAAAATATAGCTAGTATTAAAGAAGCAAAACAGTTATTTTGCAGCATTAAAAACATCAACAGATACAAGTAAATATAAGGTTGCCGTAATTAAAATATGTCATACTGGGGAATCCTAAAGATACATCATTTGTTTTAGTATATATATTTATACTCTTTTATTTCCACATTAGTGAAATATTATTATTATTATTATTATTATTAATATTATTATTATTATTATTATCATCATCATCATCATCATCATCATCATCATCATCATCATCATCATCATCATCATCATCATCATTATCATCATCATTATTATACAGGAGTAGTTGTAATAATAATAATAATAATAATAATAATAATAATAATAATAATAATAATAATAATAATAATAATAATAATAA
>BLXT01000597.1:562252-576013 GCA_019648995.1 Plakobranchus ocellatus | reverse complement strand
CTTTGCCCCCCCCCTTTTACACAAACACACACACACACACACACACATTCTTCTTCTGTTAGTGGAATACTTTTTAAGGCTTGCATTTGTAAACTGTTAAAAATATAAACTGCAGAAACTGTTTAAAATCGGTTTTATCAACCAAAAGCCCATCTCATTCAAGGATTAACACCTGTCTTTTATGGGGGGACATTTGTGTCGAAGGGGAAAAACGGGGTGTTTTACTGTTGTGGTTATTAATGGAGTGAAAATGAAAGA
The DNA here is from genome assembly GCA_019648995.1 of Plakobranchus ocellatus. Classification (NCBI taxonomy): domain Eukaryota; kingdom Metazoa; phylum Mollusca; class Gastropoda; family Plakobranchidae; genus Plakobranchus; species Plakobranchus ocellatus. Next base: position 575,755 of record BLXT01000597.1, on the reverse strand, counting down.
ATGAAATAGAGAGAGAAGAGAAAGAGAGAGAGAGGGAATTCAGAGGGAGAGAGAGAGAAGAAGAGAGAGATTGATTGATTGTCTGATTGACTTTTATTTTACAACGGTTACAAAATTGGCACAAGGCCCTTTCATTTGGCCGTTAATAATACAAAATTAAATTCACAAATTAATATCGGCGGCAAAAGGTCAAAATTCTTTTTTGGCATACGAGGCAAAAAAGTGACTCAAACTAAGCAATTAAATAACGTGTGTAACACTTGTTTGGGGAAGCACAGAAAAATGTTATGGAAAAAAAGTGAAAAAAAAGTTATATCATATACATACACATACATAGCTACATGCATATACACTGACATATGCAAAGTCATGAATACATAGACACACGCAAATATGTAAATAGATGTGTATATAGCCTGTGAAAAAAAATTAGCACAAAGGTGAAATATATTATTCCCAAGTGAAGCAATAATCGTGGCTATATAACATATATATAGAATGAGAAAGAGAGAGAGAGAGAGAGAGAGAGAGAGAGAGAGAGAGAGAGAGATTTCATGGAGACAGTTTTACTTCTATTGTTGTGTATTGCTAATACTACGTTAGGTGTCACAGTATGTGAGCATACAATAATACACTTTGGTGCAACCAAGCTTTTGTCAAAAACTCTAGAAAAGAGCTGCACACTCATAAAATTAAAACAAAGCTCTAAACAAATATATTTGTTTTATTTAAAAATTGCAGAAATCGGAATCGTATCTCCTTTGACACACAATCCCTTCTTTTTTTATGCACCAAGGCTTAACTACAGTGGCGCAGTCGGTTGAGCACTTGGCTAATATTTATGCAAATGTAACTAATACGCTCCACTGTCCAGGCCAAAGACCTTATTCATCTGCTTCAATCTGTATCCAACCAGCGTCAATTGGCTTGTTGTAGGTCTACAAGGCTCATTAGGAAAGATCCTTGTAACCTTTAATTGTGACGTGATTATACATTTTTCGAGAATTACTTGACTCGGTGAAAGTAAAGACGGTCAAAAAAACAAACAAACAAACAAACAAAAAAACCAAAAGCAAATGATACCAGTGTTAATTTCTACATCTTCGACGGTCCTCCCCAATGTATCTCTTGACCTGCCGCTCTTCCTCTTGCCTTGTGGATTCCAATAAAAGACAATTAGGCGGTGGCGATTCTTTTTCCATCGGAGGACGCGTCCCAGCCATCATTTCCAACATCTCTATGGTTTTCCCATTGTGCTGGTAGTTTTACGCACACTTCATCCATTTTCTATTGGACTTTGTGTGTAAAATAAAAGTGTAATTTAAACAAAATGAAACGACCAGTTCGAAAAGCTTTATCAATCACCTTAATTTTAGTAATTGCGAGTACCATACAACCCGAGCAAGGCTTTAAAAAGACATGACCGAGTCCGATATTCGGAACAAGCCTAGAGTAATCATGAGTGGAGTTCTGATGGATTACTCCTGGCCTTTGTGTTGTGAGATAGTTTGCCATCACTTTCCTCGCTATCTTTGCTTTCATCATATGATTCGCATTCGCTTAAACCTTTGTTTATAAAAAAAAAAAAAAAAAGACAGCATACATATCTTGGGATCAAAGGACACCGTCCCTTTTAAAAAAATGGAGAAGGAATATATCTATTATTTTTATTTAAACAAGAGAGAATATCCTGGATGTATTTTCTTCTTTAAAAATAGGCATGTTTTTTTTTCCTTAGCACGTGGGCGAATCATCACGACTTCGATACTATTTGTACTATCTGCTTCATTTTTTTAATCTTCTTATTACCGGTACAAGACAACAATGAGGATTGTATAATCAAGGAAATAGAAAGAAAATTCGAAGAAGTAGAGATGTTACTTAGAGGAATGGTGAACATATCATGGACTGCCAGAAGTCTAGATATCAGTACTGAAAGAAGGTAGTCGCGAGAAATCTTTAATTAAAACCATAAAAAGGAGGCAACTACAGTCTCTAAAACACATCATGTCGGTACAAGGGTATAAAACATTTAGAAATCACTGGACAGATTAAAAAACAAACGCAGTAGACGCAGGTTTGAGTAAAGGAGGATTGTGATCGCCAGTGTTTCTTTCTGACAGGGCACCTAAAGAAACAGATAAAAAAGGATCCTCAATATGTCTTTGAATTGAACACTAGTTTTTAAAATAGAATTGTTAAAGCAGAAACAAACGCGCCGCTTGAATCACCGAAAAAAATTAGCGTGAATTACTCGCAGAGAGACACACTGAGGATGTTGACAATCTTGGAGAACCAACAAGAAATATATGGTTTGAAGCGAGAGTGTACGGACGGCTGCAAGTGAAAGGTGCAATGCCGTGTTCCCTCAAGAAAAAAGACAAGAAGTAAAAGAGCATCGCTGGAGTCTGTAAATTTCTGGTGGACGCGCATTTTTTTCTGGAAACAGTGACTATTATTATGAGATGTGAAAAAAAAGAAGAGTTGATAAAAATAAAGATAAGAAAATAGATGACTTTAAAATTCAGTTTTGAATTTGACAATGGATCCTCTAATGTGTTCTTTAAAAAATGTTTTCTTTGGGGCTCAAAGTTCTACTTCCTTAACAAAAAATGTTATTTCAAAAACTTACACAAAAAACAACTTGATGCTGGATCTCCTGTCACTATAGAAACACGATAGATTAGCATACAATGCATTGTGCATAATTGATGAAAATATCAGCGCCGTCTCTTGGAAATGACGAGTGTGAGACCTGCCCGGGAAGTGACAAAAAATTCATGGAAATATTATAGTTGTGGTTATATCTGAGATATTCCTAGATTCATAACACACAAAGCCAAGTACACAGCAGCCAGTGCAGAATTTTAAAAAGATGCTGTGAAGAATGTATATCGTTCGTTTGACATCAAAGTCTCTGATCGCCTTCAAAATGTGATTACGTTATCCAGAATGGACCAGATCAAGGCATTATATTAGTGTTTCCCCATCGCTTGTTGCCTTCAGTGAAACATTTAACGAGCTTGAAAAGAGAGGAAAGGATGCTGCAGAGTTGTAGAGGAAATGTGTGGCAGGAGGAAGTTACGCGAAAAGGCAGAATTAGTCAGTAACTTTCTTCCTCTCAACCCTATAAACAGAGATCCCTTTTCTAAGAAAAAATTACATGAAAAGTATACGATTGGATAAACTATAAGTAAAACGGTTTTTTTTTGGATATTCTAGGAATTATTAGCCACAGATGTCATCTATAGTTCTTGTCTTGTTGGCGTTGAGTTCCATAAAAACAACAGTAGAGATTAAAAAACAAACAAACAAACAAACAAAAAACTCAAGCTTTCGCATAATTTACAAACTTTGTACCCTCTGTAAGTCTGGGAACCTGCACAATTCCGTTTCTAATAATTTCTATTCTGCATTTATGCATACTGTTTATGTTGAAGAATTTTATTCGCGTTTTAAGTTTTGATACAGATAAATGTAATGGTGAGATAAGGTACTCGTCTGCCAAAGTTCAAGCGGGGGACACCGAATAGTCGAAAAGGCTTATTTCTTGTTGGCAAAATAGAAAAAGAATAGCGCACATTGAAGCGACTTTTGTTTCAAGAATTCTCAAACCCGTTAAAACTCAAAAGGTGTCAGAAAGAGCTCGTAACACTGCATTGTAAACTTCAAGTTTTGGTAAGAAATATAGCTCACTGGTCGTCGGATTACTTAATTCACATCATAAATATTCAAACATGCGTGAAACATTCCTTGCTGATTTCAAAGGGCAGGCATTGATATCTTGCGGATGATATTGGTTTGAACCTAACTTTGAAAAGATAGTAAATCCATTCGTATGTATAACATGTTACATTATTTGCTTAAACAGTTCGTTCGATGGAAAAAGAAGATGTCCATTTATTGAAAAGAAAGTACGTGGGATATGCTTTCTCTCCCGTAGATCCCTGCTCAATTTTTACAAATCTAAAAGGAAATTTTTGAATTCTAGGTAACTTTTATGATGAAAAGGCAAAAACGATTTCGCTGTGGTAAAACTTAGGCTATCGAGAATACCAGGAGTAAGTTTTGCGAAAATTCTAACCTGCATTGTTTATGAGACGAAAAAAATAGTTTTTGAAAAATGTGCTAATACGGATATTCTTTTTTTAACAGAAAGCTCCAGTACTGTGGATTCTAAGGTCCAGACTCACAGCTTGTGACAAACAGACTAGTTTTTGGTTTCCCTCATCACACAAAACCCAGAGCGTAGGAAAAAAATTCTTTGGAAGGAGTCAAAGACATGCCCATGTTAACTCAATCCCAGCTCCTAACTCTTAAGCTCCTAGCTTTCTTCTTTCAGCTCTCAGCTCCTAGCTCCCAGCTCTCTTCTCCAAGCTCCAAGCTATAATCTCCCAGCTCCTATGGACCCCATTTCACAAATTGTGATGAAGTACATTGAAAGATCATAGCTCAGTCAGGGCGCATCACTCTGTTTATATCAGCTAATGACTCTTGGATGGAAAGTCAGTCGTGTGTTTTTTTTATGACAGAGATTTATTTAATGTTCATGTCAAATTTGTACTTGGCATTCGTATTTCCTTGATAGTTATCTTTATGCCTGTGTCTTTTCTTTGAAGTTCCTTTCGGAAGAAAGTTTAATATAATTATTATCTTGCGCAAAAACCACTTTTAGGTCATCAAGCCTCATTTCATAACCCTTACAGAAATTATCTTTTGTAAAATTATCTTAAGAAAACTGGAGCAAAAGGCATGCATCTCTTTCCAAGGAGGCATGAAATATTTATTGAAAATTCCGGGAAACGAGTCTTTTGATCGTGACTTTAATGATTATAATTTGACTTGATGTCCTAGAACCAGACACGCGTTTGTTTCTTTTTCTTTAGCAAAAAAGGTTGACATTTCAAATCATAATTAGTTCCTTTAATACACCCTGGCATTCAATAATTTCCTTCCCGCGGGAAAAGTTCAACAAATGGCTCCTAAATTATTTTACGCCCTCTATGTTTTCATCAGATTCTATTTTGCCATTATCTAATTTTCTTTTTCCAACGTGCAGTCTCTCTCCCCCCCCCCCCTCTCTCTCTCTCTCTCTCTCTCTCTCTCTCTCTCTCTCTCTCTCTCTCGCCCGGAGAATCTCAGCAAGGAAAATTACCCACCAAATGTCACACCTGCTGACACCTTAATAACACCAGTTTATCCGTTATGGCGTTTAAATTATTCTCTCTATGGCTATCAATTCTTATCATTCAAATTGCCACCTTTATTTAACTCAACCATCATGGAAACTTACATTCTTTAAAGTCGGTGGTTTTATTTTTTAGACTAACAGAAAGTATTGCTCTTTGAAGTGCAGAATTTTTTGGGGGGCGAGCATTTTGGGGGATAGCAAAGCATCCCCACAGCATCCTTAATTGCAAGTAACGGACATTTTTTTTTTGTTAGATACGTTGAAGCCACGTTTGCCCTGTACTGCTTAACATTTACCGTCGTTACTTTTTTGTTTATTATGATAAGGAACTCAAAGGAATCTTTTAGATTGCCGTTTTTGTTTGTTTGTTTGTTTGTTTTTTAAATATTGCATCATATTTTACATAAGAAATATACCTTTATTTAATTAAATAAGTTGTACTTTGGGAACTAATATATACATTTCTGTTTCTCCCTATACAACTGTAGGAGCTCTGTGCTTTCAAATGTGGGTGGGAATAAAAGTTCTAAAGGTTAAAGGTTTAAGTTGAACTTTCTCTAAGTTAGGGAAGGGTCGGACACAAACGTGCACGCCTGTAAAAGTCAGAGCATTCATTATATTCATGGAGACTTGGAAATTTTGTCAATGCTTTACAAGACAAACGCTAACAGTAGATCTGTAAAATATCACTACAATAAGCGTCTGATAGAGGAGGTAAGAGCACAAGGCCGGTTTCTACGATCACATTCCAAAAAGTTTTTAAAAAAAGAAGGCAGAAAGTTTTTTCTTGTGTCCCAGTTTTCCAATAGATTATTCAACCCGATTTTTTGTTTCATCGTCATTCAAATTAAGCACAGGTGTACGAAAACGCAAACTAAACGAAAACAAAGAAAAACATTCTGTTTTTGGTGAGGAAAATATGTCTAAACATATCTTTACATAATTTAGAGTACATCTCTCCTTTCAATTGAATATTTTAATAATGCATAAAGATGTAGTTCTTTCAAAACTAACAATTTATCTTGATATATAATATTAACAGCCTGTGACAGATTGAGGCAAATCATAATTATTATCATCGTTGGATAAGCGACAAGAATTAGACTTACATTGAGATACATATTAGAAGGAAAGGTATGCTAGGTCTAAGTGTGTGAACGTCTTCTTAATCTCTGTACTTGCATTGAGCTTAAAGAAAAATCTTAGTTTCATAAATGAATATTTGTTTTAAAGACAGATAATAGTTTTTCAAAATTTTTACAAGTTTTTTTCTTTTCTTTTTTTAATGAGAGCTAAAATTTTTTTTTTAAATGCATAGGAAATAAATACAGATAACAAGACATAATAGGAAGTGTAATGTAGGCTATACAATAGCTTTTATCAATTGAGCTGGACACTCAGTTTAGCCTATTCAGATTACGTTTCTGACTGTAAAGGAGCTAAAGGCGAACGCGTGACACCTATGCAAATTTTTTTGGGGGGCCAAAAGAAATCCACAAAAATTTATTATAGTTTCGATGTTACCCTCGAAGGTTGAAATGAGTATATTTTGAAAGTCAACAAAACCTCTATACAATAATTTTTATCACTCGGAGAACAAGCCATATCCTTCATACATAGATATTCTCTCGAAAACAAACTTTCAATGTCTATTTTTGTTAATGATGATTTAAATACACGGCAACACTTAAAATAAAAGACAAGCACGTTTCCCCTTTGAGATAAACATATTTAAAGAATATTAAATACAAAGCTTGCAACATTTTTATTTTCACTACAATGGCATTGATGGTTTTTTTTCTTGTTTTTTTTTTGTCAAAGCAGGAATTTAAATTTTTAAAAAGTGCTACTTTATGTAAAATATTTGTACCAAAGTGTAAGTCTTATTTTTCTTTGCTTAGTTAAAAAAAAGTTTTACAATATATATTTTTTAATTAAAATGTCCAAAGAGAAACGTTTTCTTATTCTAAGAATTCGAGTAGGTACGCGTCTCATGCAGTTACTCTACATCTATATATATCCACCTTTATCCCAACAGTTATACAATCTAAGTATCTTATTAAAAGCTAGATTCAGAATCTTCACCAGAGTCTAGACTTGGGTGTAGATTTAGATGTATCTTAAATTTCGAAACAAAAAAATAAAGTTTGAAAACAGATTTTGGGATAGCGGATATTGAGAATGAATTCTAAATCTAGCTTTTGCAGTAAGAAAGACTTTCGGTCGCTCTGTTTTGTTATCGCTTTCTAAGCATGTCGTCTGCCTTGTTTTAATGTCGTCTGCCTTGTTTTAATGTCGTTAATTTTGTCTGTTAAAGCTATCAAAAAATAAGAACTAAACTGATTGGGCTATTTTTTTTTTAATCTAAGAGTTTTGTTCGCTTTTTATTTGCCACATTTGACTGAAAGATAATACATATAAATTATGCCCCATTAAAAATTGCTCCCATTCGCTGAGCAGCTAAAAAGCAGTTAGCGCAGAAAGGGTTCAAGTTAGCCTTATATAATATAGATATGGGGGAGAATGACCAGGGCATGAACATAACGGCAATTATCACTAACAAAACGAGAAGCTCTGTGTCAAAAATTAATGAAGAAGATAAAAATCCAAAAGAGCAACATGAAGGCAACATTGCAAACACAAAATATCTAAGCAAATAATTGCAATTTCGCCAGAACTCAATATATGAATCAAACTCAAATTGCCATTTTATTGTTCGGTATTGAACATAATTTAATACGAACTTCGCCACGAATCGCTTCTTTACGGTTTATAAATTTTAATTTTATGCTAGAGTGTGCCATTTTCATGAAGGTGGGATTAGACAATCTTCTATTAAAGTTTTCCTCTCTCTCTCTCTCTCTCTCTCTCTCTCTCTCTCTCTCTCTCTCTCTCTCTCTCTCTCTCTCTATCTATCTATCTATCTATCTATCTATCTATCTATCTATCTATTTATCTATCGTCACTCTTTTTATATGTTTTGCATGCTTCCTTAAGATTTCTTTGAAAAGTATTGGATATGAATATTACAAACCATAACTGGCACGAGACCAGTCCGTTTTCAACGACCTTAACCTTGTCTGGCTCGTGGGTTCGCCGAAGTGGGGCATAAATGTAAACATGAGTGCTCCTTTAGATCTAGGCCTATAATGAATAGGGGTCCTACAAATGAACTTCAAAGATATTAAACATTTCGTAGCTGCAGAGAGGTTTTAGAATGACATTCAGAGTAAAAGAATTAACAGTCTAATATTGTGATTCTAAAGTAGTTACTTGTGAGGTTCCAGGCTAGTTGGAGTATGGATTTTAAATTTGCCAAGGAGTAGGGAGTCGAAGACAATATCGAGCTAAAAAAAAAAAAAAGCAAAGACTGCGATATCAGTTTTCAGAAAAATCAATCACAAATCAGTGACAAATATGAATTTTTTTTTAGATTTAAACCCTAACCCAAAGATTGCTTACTATGTCCAATACCGTCATCGCTGCACAACTGCAGATTGATTACGTTTCTTAGAACTATAACCTTATCTGTTAATATGTAATCGAATGAGAGTTGGTTTGACAGAGCAAAATACCTGTACACTTTGTGACTCCAATCCTATAATGAGGAATCACTACACTGAATAAAGAAAAGAAGCCGTACCTTGTTATTTTTAATGAAACAGAAAAATAAAAAAAAGACAAAAACCTTTAAGACTTTGTAATACATTAATGTTGATATGTAATAAAATAGTCAGAATCTTACAAAGCTTAACTATTAAATGTAGTTTTATTACATTTTTGTTGCTGTGTTTGTTTATTATCGGGACGGAAACTTTTTGTCTGAAAAGAACAATCCCATTCAATGTAATAATCCATTGCAGAGTAGTTTTTCAATAAGTTACGATGACTCTACCGTAATATCTATTTACTGCTATAAGTTTATTAAATCTTGAAAAAATAGTAATTGAAGTTGTATTTATTTCTACATGGTGTAAATTTATCCCAATGCATTTAGGAATTTATTATGCTACATATTTCGTGCCGAGAAAAGATCGAGAATGGACCTCGAGCTGCTGTTATATCAATAATACACTGGGACTCTCAAAACAGAGAATAACTTTTATTGAAAGTCTTAAGTCATGGGCAATAGGCAAGGGTAGCAAAAAAAACATATCAAGTTAACTGAAAAAAGGTTTCAGTGGAGAAACATGATCGCAGATTTCTGTTCCAGACAAGGTACCTGAAGAAGAAGACCCTCAAAACTAGTTGTATACACCTTAAGTGAAAATGATATTGGTAGATCTAGATTACCGTAAGAAACGATCCATAATGTACATCTTATTTTAGATCAGGATGTAAATTTTAGATAGCATCACTAGGAACGGCAAGATGTGCATAAAAGTATAAAACTTGATGGTAAACCATTTTTCAGTATTTAATATGAATTCGAGATATAGATCACTATTCTAACTTAGATTCGCTTACATCGCGTGGCTAAATGTGCTGTGGTTTAAACTATTCACGCAAAGATTATTGTAAGTTCGATAGACATAGCCTGATTCATTCCTTTGTCGAAATAACACTTCGCTTTTGTAGGGATCGCTACTATAACACCTCTCAGTGTTGTCAGGCACATCTTTTATTTCGCATTTTGTTTTAAACTTCTTTGAAATGTTAATCTAAAGTCTAGATTGTAGACTAATACAGGCTATTGCTTACATTTGTGGCCCACTTCGGCTCTCGTTGCAAAGGCACCAAAGTCCAAGGTCAAGTATGAGAGGATGTACCAGACAGCTTATGTGTTTTTCCCCTTGAGCGCACTACGCTTATTTTTTAAGGGGTACCAAAAAAAAAAAAAACACCTTAAAATGTGTTGTATCTGAAAAGTGTTGCTTGACCCATTAGATTCTTTGCAGTCTATTAATCATTGAACATTTGTCGGGACGAAATTGATTCCATAGATGTGTTTCAAAGAGAAAAAATAGAATATTTCACCAATTTTTTTTGCATTTTACAAACATAAACAAAAATTGTTAATAAAAATCTTCCTTATCTTTCTTAATACCTAAGCTCAGAACATGTAGGTATTATAGTATTAGCAGATTCAGAATTCCGACCTGTTTTTCTTGATAGAATATTGATCCACGCGTTTCTGATAAACTGGTTGTAAAAATCTGTCGCCATTCATGAAAGAAATGTGATACATTTTTTTTTCAGACCTATTTTATGTTTGATCATCCAAGCCAATCAAAATGAATAGCTCTTCATATTTAGATATTGAGATTGGTTCAAGGAGACAGATAGTAAGCGACGAACTGTTCCCATATTTGAACATCTTAGCTTGGACTAGCATTTTGATCTTCAGTGTACCAGCTGTCTGCTTTAACGCCATCAACGTTATCATCTTCTGCAAGATCGGCGTCACTGACAGCATCACGGTATGTTTTCTCTATCTGGCCGTATGTGATTTTTGCTCGATGGTCCTGGCATCTCTCTTCAGTTTCTTTCGGGTCTGCTTCCTATTCAGCGTTCCGGGCAGCGAAAACTTTCGGACATACTCTTTCAATGCAGGCACACCGTACTATCTCTTCCTGACCCTGGCCGCAGCAACTACCACCTACATCGCGCTGCAGCGTGGACTTTGTGTAGCCTGGCCGTTCCTGACTCGAAACGCTTTTACAAGGAATAGATCTATTGTAGTTTTAGTATCTATTTACTTCATTTTATTTGGCTGCTGGCTGCCCCGTGCTTCGTCTTACAGAAACATATACGTCCCTGGCCGGACCACTAACTCTAGTCGAATTCTAGTCGTCCATTACCTTGGCGTTTGGAAACATGTAGATTCCTTTTATAATATCTTTGTCCAAATCTTTTTGCTCTTTGTCCAGTACATGTTAATGTTAATATGTGCCGTGGCAATAGCAGTTGGGATGAGAACGTCAATGAAACTAAAATCAACATCGACTTCAGCTGCACCCGATTCTCGAGGTAATCGATCTGATCCGAAGAAATTGGAAAACACACGAGAGTTTGAAAATGTGCAAAATAATACCCTGGATTCTCGAAGCGAATCAAACACAGGACTGAACAAAAAATCCATGCTGAATAAGAGAAAAGAGATGCAGGTCATCAAGCAAGCCTTTATTATCGTTCTTGTGAACATCATCTGCACAGCACCAGCGATTCCGACAATCATTTACAACTTGGTGGAGCCCAAGTTTCAGAGGGGGTCCGATTACCAGAACCTGTTCTTCATAGTAATCGGCTTTGTTCGAATGAGTGAAGCTGTCAATGCTTCTATGAACTTATTCATTTACCTGAACTTCAACACAAAGTTCAGAACTTGTTTTAGCTCCACTTTTCATATTAGACTATTGAAAGAAAATAATATATAACTCAAAATTGTAAATAAAGTGAGACATGGGCTTCGAGGAATCAAGTTGTTTCACAGTAGAGAAATTTTGAAAATACTTGACTTTAAGTACAATTTAGCCAGCCGTAGGCCTTATACGTAAGGGAATCTTTCTCATGCCTTCTCTTATTAAGAAGACCATAAGGATAACGAACTCTTGCCGTAGTAAACTAGACGGCTAGCCTACAGCAGTGACCACACGATTAGCCTGCAGCAGTGACCACACGACTGGCCTGCAGTAGTGACCACACGTCTAAGCCATAAACTGTTTGCTTCAGAGTCCCGGCCGATGCTCGTATTTGTTAACTCAAGCTGATCAGCTTTAGATGTAAAACTAAATCAAAATTGACTAGATCTAGGTGTCTCATTGGTGTAAATTTTGAAATGGACGTTTTCCTTTATCTGTTTCACACACTAGCTCAATTTCTATAATTTGCTGACAGTACACAGCTAGGTCTTCTGAGTACGGATTGAAATAACAGATAAGTTTACACTGCACGGGAATTGTCACACTAGCAAAGAAAAGAGTGATTAAAGTTCTGGTTCTACCTCATTTTGTCATCTATTAGAGCTAGACATTATGGATGTAGAGATACGTTAGCATTAACCCCAAACATGATGATGTAAAACATTTATACACGTAATGTTTGTATTTTATGCAAAGCTATGTCCGTGGTGCATTAAAAATAACTGCGTAACATCATTTGTTGGTGTCTCTGTGTATTTGTGACACTATGATTATTTTCTTGAACAACTTTTACTTTGTAAAGAATTATTATATACAGTTTAAGAATCCTAGTGAAAACAAATCAGGGGTTGTAAGAGTTCTCCCAAACGTATCTGAATCTTCATTCCAACTTATTATACATCAGGATATTTTGAATTTGATTTCCTGTTTCATTTTATAAGGTTGATTTCGTTTCCTTCGCTTCATTTACTTTTTTTTTTTTAATGGAATAATGATTTCTCAACTCAGCCCTGCTTATTTTAGGTATTTTAAATATTTTAAGTATTTCTGAACATCTAGATAATTTCCTTACCACTTAACTTTGCCATCTTCTGTCTTCACTGAAATAATCGTACATTGTTAAGGCAAACAATGGGTTTTTTTTTATACAAAATCACAAATCAATTACATACCAGGTATTGCAGCATTAAAGAGAATTCATTAAAATAAAATGCTAAAATCTGGGATGAGCTGTGCCGCAGCCGGCAGAGTGCAGGGCTGCCTTGTGAGAAAAGGCGGGTTCGCTTCCCAAACAGAGTCAATAAATGTCATATACCACAAAGCGGTGAGAAAAGCAAAGCAAAATTTCTGAATATGCCACATGCCAACAAAGGAAAAAAGAGCGAGAAATGAAGATCCTATTCCTGCTATCCTATTCTGGTTTACCACATTATCATGTTTTTTTTTACACTTTGGATGGAGAAAACGTATTCGAAATTACAAGAAAATATACCTGTATCAAATATTTATATAAATGTATTAAGTTAATGAGTAGAAGTATTAATCAAAATATTTTGAAAATGTCTATGATCATTTTGATTTTAATGCACAAAATCTTCTCCACACGGAGGTGATCTCAGGCTTTCAGGTCTCCTGCAGGCCAAGGCGTCAGAGGGTTCGCCACAGGACTGTTGTTTATATTTAGAATTTTTACTTTCTTTCTCTCTCTCTCTCTCTCTCTCTCTCTCTCTCTCTCTCTCTCTCTCTCTCTCTCTCGCTATGGGATTATTCTTCTTGTTTGTATTGAGACCCTTGTCTAGGTTGCTGAAGGGATATCTGATATGGCCTATGCGTGCTACAGGACTTTGTCTATAGTAATGGCAACGAATAGACCGTGTCTGGATCTCTCCCTCGCATATACATCTACCACTGGTATTCTTGCAAACTTTCTGAGAGAGAGAGAGAGAGATG